>JAQIXJ010001323.1:0-21614 GCA_034700185.1 Phthiracarus laevigatus
ACCCGGCCCGACCCGACAAACTTGTCGGGTACCCGACCCGAACCCGACATTCGGGTACCCGTTTACTAGTCTAATATAGATCTCAAATATTGTAAAATTTGCATTTAAATTTAAAAAAGTGTTTAGACAAAAATTTTGTGTTGAATAAGACGGATTGATCTATTGAAATGAACTTCAATCACTTCACACACGCTGAGCGCAGTTTTCACTAATTCATGATTCGTGTGTATACAACACAAAATTAAAATTGAAACGTTAATTACGCAAAGTTTAAATTTTTTCAAAAGTTTTCTATAAATTTTTAATACGAATAAACAGGATAACAGATGAAAATATTAAATTAAATGCTGAAACTTTAATTTTAAAGTGGATACTAACGAAGCAACATTTGTTACTGAAGTTTGTTAAGTTTTGCTAACTCGACAAATATTTTGATTGTTTTCCATAGTAAAACTACAGTATATTGAAATAAATTTGCAATTCTAAATAAAGCTTTTGTTTTTAATTATTTACGGAATTAGTTAGAAATTTAAAAACATTGAGGTTTTCATGAAACAATAAACTCGCATCGAAATTTTAATGAGTACAGATTCCAATCTTTTGACGCAAAAACGGTAAATGTTATGTTATTTAAACCAAACCCGCAGTTTTTTCCTGGATAGTACCGAATTTTAAGAACTTTCTACTTAATAGTGAATCTCCAATAAAATTAAATGGTAGAAATTTAAGCACAATTAAATTTAGATCATGTAAAATCTTAGATCATCGAAAAATTTGATCTCTATAAATAAATTTTAAAAATGTTTTTAAGACCTTTTTAGAAAGATATCAATGATTTAGAAGAGGGATTTAAAAAAATTACTCAATACATACTTATAAATACTATTTACCCAGAGCTGCAGAAAAGTTATGATAGAATACTATTGAAAAAGTGATAATATAAGTAATTGGCAATAAATAAAAACCTGCGCGAGTTCATCAAAGCGACCAAATAGATCATTTAGTGTGCGAACCAATTCAGATGCAGACAATTGCTCAGAAAGTGGCGTAAAGTTGACGATATCAGCGTAGAGAAGGCTATAATAAGTGGTGTGTAAGTGAAAACATGAAAGAAATGTGATTAAGATGTTCTGTACAGTGTGTGCGATACACGTATAACTGTAATGTTATACGTTATACCGAATAAGTATTGAAGAAAGTAAAGTGAGAATCAAATTAAAAAAATTTAATGAAATAAAGACAAACAAAATAGCAATGATATTAATCGAAATAGAGATCCAGATAAAAAAATAATTTAATGAGAACACTAAAGGTTCATATATATATGTGTGTAAAATATTACAGGGCCTTACAGATTAAAACAATCTACAAAATTTAGGTTTAAAAAACAACATTGAATTTGATTTTTTGATTATAAATATAAACCTGTTTTTAAAAATCGACATAATTAAGTTTTTGGTGGTAAATATGCTTAAAGAATAAATGAAGTTTGTTACAGTATTTAATTGGCCAGAAAACCTAAAAACATGCCACCCATACAGATATAATGCGATTTACATAACTATTTTCGAAATGTAATTGACTGGTAAGGCTATAACTCATTAGTTCAAGCTGACGAAATAATTATCCTCCACTAAATTGTGGCTATTCATGTGTTCATCAGCTGCTGGAGAATATAATGGTATTTTAGTTGCATATCACCTTAGTATACACCTTATACGCTAAGCTTTTGCTTTCCGACTCGAAGTTTTCTCTCACAAATAACCTATATGTATATCTTTAAGTACAGAATTTTGTTATTCAAGAAACCCTAATTTGAATGGTATCAAATTACAGTGGAGAGATGTCATTAATAAAGTCACATCTCAACCCAAAGGTTATCTTTAAATAAAAAATGGTGACATTTTATCTTCATTTTGTATTCGGCAAAACTTTTTTGGCTCAACGAATTGGGTATGCGGTAACAGTGGAAATTCTGAATCAATATTTATTTAATAAAGACTAATGTAATGTCATTAGTGTTCGCTCAACAGACTTATGCGAAACAAAAAATCAACTAAAGATAATTTATTTACGAGTGCCATTTTTTTTATTTCAACTAATGTAATGAAAGCCGAATTTTATTTCGTTCTTAAAATGAAATATTCTTTTCCCCATCTAAATTTCGATAAAGAATTCTTTTATTAAATATGACATATAAATATGATACTTTTTTGGCATATGTTATTAAAGCAATTTTCAATATATTGTACTTGAACTCGAATTATTTAATCTCTTTTTAACAAGAAAATCATTAAAATATATTGTACCCATGCATTTAATAAGACGTATATGAAACTCACGTATACACAAACAGGCATTAACTAATAAATGAAGACATGAATTATTTGCTTTAAGGATATGCACAGCTTTTACAAACGAATATCAATGAATTCACAACTCACTATATTTTAATTAATATCCCAAGTTATTGCGCATTTGGGAATCAAAACACTTATTATTAGAGTCGTTGACAAAGATTAAGAATTCATGATTGCAGAAACTGAAGTCATCTTCGATACACTGCATAAGTAGAAGCTTTCAAAAACCAATTGCCTATATATCGAAGTCCAATATGAGATGGGATGACTCTCCTCTATTTTCATTTTGGTCACATTTATACAAATGAGTATATTTTACGATTTTTGTTTAATTCAAATTAATAACATAAGTTTAGAATCTTATCAGTCTTATACTGTAAGTATAGAAATTAACAAGAAGGGAAGCGAGAATGTCATCCGAGACAGATTCTTTCATTAGATTACATACATTACTGAACTGTATAAAAGTTAATTTTGATTTTTAGCACGTTTTTGTGTCAAAAAGGAATAACAAAACTATAGTACTGAATAATAGGAAACCCCAAATCAACTATAAGTAAAGTGAGACACGTTCAACTAAAAATACGCTTGACTTTTTAGAAAAAAACTGAGCTAAAAACATTCGCATTTACTATTTATAAAAAATTTGATTTTACAATACTTCAGCTATATATAAATATTTGGCCACAACTGAATCATTTATTCCAAATACTAAATAAAATATGATTAATATCGTGAGTCAGTTATAAGCGTATGACATTCAAAACAATATGAATGTACGGTAAGAAGTGTACACACATTTAAGTTATCCAATAAAAAAACGATGAATAAATGATAAAAGCATAAAAAATAGCAAATGTTATGATAAAAAATGAAAGCACTTTTAAAACAAATACCTGACATTATTATGTCTTTGCACATATAGTTCGTGAAATCTTTGTTTAGCGGATGGTCGCTGAACATTACTGCACGCGTCTGCCATTTTCAGCATTATTCTTCGCTTTACTTCTGCGGCGATATAAGCGGGTATAACCGATAATAGCAGTTGTTCCTGTAGACAACCCAAATAAGATTTTTAAAATTTAAATGATTAAAAGATAATACTCATAAATATTTAAAGTAAAAGTTAATAGTATTTCATTTACTTGTTGCTCCCTTTCAAATTCTAGTTTGATTCGGTCGTCTATAACTTGTTGCGCTCCCAGAAATGTTTTATCGTGCTCTTTGTCGAATAAATACCGCTGATATACTGATGCAATTAAAAATAATGCCAGTAACAATGTATCGGTTATTAGCTAAAAATAAATCAACGACAAAAATTGGTACTTATTATTTCTTTTACGGTTATTGATATTTGAACCTATAAAAAGCTTTTAGTGCAATATTGTTTAGCTATAAAAATATGTAAATTTTAATCGAAAGATTGAATGCATAATAAGTATAAATTTGTATATATAAATCAATATAACTAATACAGTGTATTAATTTTTTAAAACTAAAGTTGAAAAAATTCTAGACGCTTTAGGGATATAGCGATCAACTCTCTAAACGATCTAAAATCTGCGATTGCATATATAATATTTCAAAGTTTAAATACACGTGATGTTGGAGAACATTTTACCTAAAATTTGTGTGCGATATTTAAAAAAAATAATTAGAAAATAAGAACGACACATTCTTAGAAAGCATACTTTCTTTAAAATTTAATCTATCCTAATAAGTTTGTTTAAAAATTCAAAATTTACGAATATAAAATATCGTACTAAAAATCAATAGTCGAGTTATTGCGTCAAAAGCATAAGTTTGCCTATTCTCCAATAAAGTAAGCGAAAAAATTTAACTTGACTTTCAAATTAAATTAATTATGTAAACGCTTACTTAATCGAAATTAAATTAATAACTATTTCCTAGTTTTAAGCTTAGTTTTCTTATAAATCCAAAACAGATATATATTTAATGTGATAACTAATTACAGCGCACATAACTGGAAGCATTTAACGTAGTTATAACCAAAATATGTTGGATTTTCGATATACAGTATTTGATAAATGAAATATTATTTTCGCAATCAATTAATAATTTTTGATAAATAGTATATCAAACATCTATTGCACATAAAAGTATGATTAAAGTATGATTACATATACTGACAAATTTCCATTCGTGCGTTGATATTCGATTAGAATGAAAGTAAAATAACGCCGAAATAAATAATTGTGCGAAAATCACAATAAGTTGTAAGACGAATGCGAGTTTCTTGGATAATGGTAGCATTGTCTGAGCAATAAATATGGCAAACAGTGGTGGCAATGATGATAGCGGTGACAATGGTGTCACTGCTAAATCGGTGTTAGCAATCGTTCGCAAATTAGACGTTACAGCGTCTAAATTGTTGCCAAATGTGACGATGGCTATTATGGCGCAACTGATCCAAACAAGTAATGATAGACAGCATTCAATCGCGAATGGCAGTGACGTGAATAAGTGCGATGGCAATACAGTGATGCTTAGGTATATAAAGAATAAGATGGCCATCGATGATATCGCGCATATTATTGATCCTAAACGAGTGCTCGATTGCCGCAAATCCTAAATTAATTTAACACGATTTTATTTCGTTAACTTTCTATTGCGTTCGCAATAAAAGTTTTTATTTTATATTCAATCATAAAAACAATGTTTCAATTAGAGAGAGGGTCACGAGTCAAGAATAAACATTCAGTAAACTTAATAGTGTTCCGGAAAACACATAAATTTTAGTTATAAAAACTTTTTGTCACATAATAACCGTATAAATTAATGCGCTATTTATCACAATTACTTCATTTTTATATTTTTTATGTTTGCTTTTTTATGTTTAAAGTAATGATAAAAAGTTTAAAATTTCTGCGAATACAACTTAAACATAGATTACATAAGAAGTTTAGTACTGGAATTAGCTATCAATAGCATCAAAAAAGGTGAAAATTTATTTTTTATAGTTTACAAATAGCGACAAACATTAGCATTATCTTAACTAAGTTACAGATGTTTTATATTTTTTTAGAATAACATAAAATTTTATTTTTGAACCAAATCGGGAAATTATAGATACATTAGCGAAGTAATAAAAAATTCAAATTATGGACGCTATAAATAATTTTTTAGCCAAAGTGTGAAACGTCAATCACATGCGAATCCTTCGTTCGTTTAGTATTTGCGTAACAAAAATATTTTTACAAATAATAAATTATAAAAGTTAATGGGGCTAATAAAAATTACAATTAACTTATTCTAAAGTCACGCAAATCTTTCTTTTAATTTGTTTTATTTTATTAGATTTTAATATCATTTATGCTAAAACTTTTAAATTTATGTTTAAAATTAGTAATAGCGGTTTCGGATGAAAACAATAAATTTACGGTTGGTTGGGACTTAAACCGCAAGTTCAATGATCTACAGTTTAATTCACGCGAAAATAGTTTCGCTTTGACAGTATAAAAAGATTGCTTTTTCATGAAATCAAAATTTAAACAGAAATTTTTCGAATGAAATTCTGTTTAACATAAATATCTATTACGCAAATTAAGTTATAAAGCAAAAACTTTTAACTCTCGCGGATCTCACAAAATTTAATCAAATTTTTTCGACTACATTTTTTCAGTGATTACATATTCAAATACTTTATAAATTACACAAAATGAAAAGAGAAATGAATAATAAGCGAAAATTTTGCAATGCCAAGCAATTACCGTTAACTCTATTTACGCTGGTTTTCGATGAATGCAACAAAATTAGTAAACCACACGTGAATAATCAAAATAAGTTAAAAATAAAAATAAAATAAGTCAAAAGATATCCAATTAAGCATTTGTTTGTTAAAATTTTGACTGAAATTAAAATATTATACGATAGCTTAACATTACTTAAAATGATAAAAAACCAAAATAAATAAAAGTTTAAGCATTAATTTTGAATATTTTAATAAGAATATGGATAGCAATGACATTTTAGATTTTGTGTTCACATTAACTGTTTAAAATAATACAAGTATACTGTATTCCAGTATATTGAATATTCTCAATTGTAAAACTGACAGATTTATTTGTTCCATTAATAACAGTACGTTTGCGCAATTAATAATAATCAATCAATTTGGGATGTAATTAATAAGTGTAGATAACAAGCTTTAAGCTACTAAAAAAATAAGTCCAAACTAATCCACCATATATTCACTATTATACTAATCTCGTTATCCCTAAAATAATGTTGTTGTTGCTACTTATACATACGTATTCTACAGCTATATTCCGTGTAAATGATCGGTGGATATCTTCAAGGTTAACGCATTCTTATTAGCTGTATAACATTATTACATTTTTCTTAAAAAACTTGTAACCAAAATATTTTTGTTAAAAATTGTTTGCAAACCTAATTAAATAACGAGCATTTTAAAAATTCTTAAAATAACAAAATATATTTGAAAAACATTAGTTTGTAACTAAATTTTCATACGATAATATCATTGAATATGTAAACATTTTTACATCTTAATAATTGCTAAAATTCAACTCAATGTTGGGCAAAATTGTGGCCAAAATCCTATTTCGATATTTGGAAAACATGAAACCATTAACCTATGCAACGAATATTCACACTCGACGTAATATGAGCATATGCTTCCAAGCTATTATAAAAGCAATGACCAATAGCTTGCGTAATATGATTCGGCTTACATGTAACTTCGATAATACGTATTAAAAGTTTATTATGCTTACGGTATTAAAGTTTAAAGTTTGAAATGTGTTTTTATGAATGCGCTCTTCTTTTACAGCTATAATATTTGGTTGCGATTAAAATAGCAGTTTTTGAAACATTTTCGAGATAGAATGAATATTCGCCATAATTTTGATATAATATTATATTCTATTATATTCTGAAAAAGTAGTAATTATATGGCACAACGTTTATATAATTATACGATATAATCTATAATTAAATCTGATGTAAGCAAAACAGAATATATGTAGTTTAGGCGCTTTCACAAAACTATGGAATATATCAAATTTCGTAATTTTCTTCATTTGGATTAAAAAATTAAAATTATGGATTCATGTTCAATACTGCATTACCGCAATGAAGATAAGAATCGGTTGATATTAATGATTATAAAAATTCTTAAGAAGTTTTATCACTGGTTCAATAAACTATGCGCGCACGGATTAAGTTCAAGCATCTAATACCCATATAAATTCTGGTTAATATAAGATTAGCATATATGGCACATAGTGTTAGCATTATTTTTTGATTACCTAAATTTAATGATAATAATAAAGTACATGTAAATTACATTTATAGTGCTAAGCAAACTATATTAACAAATGCGAACTGGAGAGAGAGGGAGAGAAAGAATGAGCGCTTTTAATATCGGTAATGATGCAAAAATAAAGTGTATTGAAGAAAATTCGTGCTATCATTAAAATGGTTTAATAGAATACTTGTAGTATAAACAAATATAAAATATTAATATTAACAACACAAACCACTTATAATGTTCCAGTCATTATAAGTATTGGAAGAATGCATTGGAAGTATAGTTTGTGTAGTGAAATATAGCACTAAAACGTTTACGCACCGTACCTACAATCATAAGTAAACAAAAATAAAAACTTTTCGATTAGGAGTTTGTCAAAACTTTTTTCGATTTTGTAAATTTTTCAAAATTTGAATTATAGGTTTTCACATTTTCGATTACGATAAACTTAGATAAATGTGGACATACTAACAAACTGTCAAAAGTTGCCATTTCCCAAACTTTCACACAACTTCAGCTTTCACACTTGCAGAGCTTCCGATTTAAAATTCCTTTAAATTTTGAGTGTATATAAAATATTTGAATAAGTTGTCATTATGTGAGTAATGTAAATAAAAATTTAAATAATTCGTTATAAGAATTTATCTTATCTATATACAGTAGTATGTTTTTATCCTGCGGGTGGTCTGCAAAATAGAAACTATGCTTTTTACCAACGCCTGAATTTGCAGTGCAGCACAGCCGCTGGACATAGTACTGCATATACAGAATCAGTTTGCTTGACCCATCGCAGTCATAAATGAATAGTATAAGAGTACGTGTTCGGCGCACGCATACACTTTACATTCTAAATTTACACTTTTTTGCTGTGATAATAATCTAATAATATACCGTTTTACATTATTTGCAGGAATATTCACTTTTAATAGTATATTTTAAATGTGAATGATGTCAATTCCAGCAAAACATTATTAATAGAAATTCATAAATTTTTACGAGGCTTTATAAATAAACATTATAATTAAATGAAAAAAGCATTTTTTAGCAAAAAAAAATGTTTAAAAGATTTAAATGGTATTCAATTAGTTTCGTAAGAAATTATTAAATTTGCTGCCAAAGATGTATTTCAAAATAAACTTACGAGTTAGAAAATAAATAAGTTAGGCATGTGAAAAGTATAAACCTCTAGGGATTCTTGGAAATTGGTGTATAGTTTACTAAGTTTTATCAACAACGTTTGGATAACTATTTACTGAAAAGGGGTTTTTTATTTTAACATTTTTTAAAATTAAGTCCAGTTCATTAAGACAACTTATAATTAGTTGAAGGTTTACAGTAGTATTGTTTAACTTATCAATAAGCAAAATTAAAAATTTAGGAAAAGCAAAAGCAAAATCGATTAAGCCAAAGTGAAATATATTTAAGGTATAACTCAATGGGAAGCAAAAGTAAGCATATGTCAAAATACAATATTTTTCATAAGCAAAAGCAAAATAGGTTAAACAATAAGTTAAACAACACTAGTTTACAGTACTGTAATGTAGGAAAAGGATCGCAAGGAAAGAGTAATTTAGATCTGATCATTCTTATATTTATTTTATGGTAAATCTTTAAAATTAAATTTGAATTTTTAGTTTTTCTGTCCTTGAAATATTGAGGAAGACGGTATCATAATCGGATTTTTCAAAATTTAAGTCGGTCTAAGCCAAAACCATGAGAAAATTAATAAATAAATAAAATCCTGCTATTATTTAAACTTATTGTCATTAAGAACGACGTAATAAGAGCAGTGGGAAGTTGGAAAGGATTTTGCTCGAACAGTAGGTTTTGGCCTTCATTATAGGTTAGCAAACATAATTCTTACACAAGTCTATAGAATTAGTGTAACTGTTAGGTGTAACGTTTTCCTAAAAACGATTACTTTCTTCGGAAACAATCATAGCTAATAGAAATCTAAAGAATTTCTTCAAGCGATAGTGTGACTATGATCTGCTTTTTGTTTTTTACTAATCAATGAAACTAATCTAATGAAACTGTATATCTGACAAAAACAATTAATAAGATACAATTTCTTATCAAATGATATAATCTAAGCTTACATTAATTTCGAATTGAAACGTTTTATTTCTTTTTTAGCTCATTTTTTACAAAAAAGTAGAGCTTATGATTTTGACATATCATGTCTGTCCATGTGTTCGCAGTATTATAGTATAAAGGGAATCATTGAATTCTTATATTAATAAAGGGATTTAACGAAAGAGCATATTTGTCACTTAAGTACAGGTATGTATTAACCTAACGAGTAAGAAAAAGTTAGCTCTCTATGAATGTGTCGCGACTTAATTAAGATTAATGTTATTCTACATAAAACGGTTAATTAATAATGCTCCAAACATATTTTTAATTTCAATGTCACCAACTTGTTGTACACGTGTTGAAATGATATGTTGTTCTTACGAAAAGTCCTAACCTATCAAAGTTCTAAAAATTCACAAACGGATTTTGGAATGGTTTGCATTAAATGTTCTACAGTTTAAGCTACCGTTGCAAAACAAAATTTGGTGGGCTTTATTAACAATTTGTAAAAGGGTTGGGCAGGTTTCGACTTTTTCGCGTTTTGAAAATAACATTAAATATTCAACAAAAGCCATAGAAAAAATTAAAAAGTTTTTTTATCCTATTAATTACTATTGCTATTTCTGGTATAAATTAAAACTTAGACGAAATCTGGTTACAAAAAGAGTGTTTTTTATCAAACAATTTATCAAACAATAAGTTTGGGCAATTGTCAAATTCATGTTTTTCTTATTAGAAATTAGTATTATTTGACGAAACTATTAAAAAGTGAATTTTTTAAAATTTATAAACGATTCTAAAATTTATCTATTTATTGATCAAAATTTTAAAACTAGATTTATTTACTTGAATGAAGCACCAGATGGTGAAGAGCTTTTAGAAAATCACTTTTTTCTTTTACATTTCGGTGAGAAATTATATACAGAGATAAGTTATTAAATTGGATTTGATAGTAGATTGTATTGAAATGTTAGGCAAAAGAAAAATGCTTTTTTCCAGTTTCGAGAAATACGCGTCTTTCATATAAAACAAGAATTTGTATAAAAAAGACGTGTTTTTCTTACTAAAACCACTCAAAGGTCATATTTTGTGCATGAGCTCAACATATTTTATAATAGTTTGTCACATTTTCGTGTGTTTTATTTTATCCCAGTATTAGTCGTTAATGCTAAATAAATTTATTTCCTAAAAAGTGCGTTCTTGAGTAATAAGGCATAAAACAAGAAAACTTTTTTGTATCTTATTTCACAAACACAAACTAAAAAACGTGGTTAGGAATACAGGAACTGTTAGAAAAGTATTAGAGAGTGAAATGTTTTAATTTTTTTTATTCAAACATTAATGATTCCAATTATCATGTAAAGTGGAATATCTTGTATTTATCTTGAGTTTATTTTAAAACTCATTTTTGTTTTTAATTCAGGGATTATAGATTTTAATTGTAAGGGATTCCAGTTTTTCTAAATTAAAAGTATAGTTCTTGTAGGAAATACGGTTTAAAACGTGAATATTTGGATTAAAAAATAAATCAATAGGTATTTTTTTAAATTAAAAATTACAAAAATTGAGTAAAATCGAATACTATGGCAGTTAATAAATATTTATTTATTATTTTAAAACTTGTACAAATTTTTGGAATATTGTGAAATTTGCCGAAAGTAGAATTAAAAATTATTGTAATATGGTATCAAAAAAGATCAAAGTTTTTTGACAAAAATTAAGTTTACAAAATAATTTTAATTTTTTTAAAATAAAATCCTATTTAAAGAAAATACATCCTCTAGAAAGTTTTTTAAGATTTAAACCTGAAAAACGTTTACGTTACAGTCTCAAAAAAAAGTTTTAGATACAATTTATGAAGAGAATATAGTGTTTTCTACAATTCTGACATATTTAATACTTTTATTATGTTAGTCTACTAGAAGTCTGAACTTGAACATACAGGGTCTCAAGACATCATATAAACTTATATTCTGTAACTCGAATAGAAAAGAATGGAGAAATTAGTTGGATATGAAACGAAATGAACTTTTCTAACTATTAATTCATCGGTAATATCAAAATTATTTTGTAAAAACAAAATAAACACAAATTATTTAAAATAATCGTAAATTCTACACAAAGACCAATGTATATGTTTGCATAAAATGTAAATGTATTACACTTTAAAGTTTAAACATATTCTAACTTAAAAACAAGAACGAAACATTCATGATGAGCTCACTTTGCTAAATCGCGCGCTGATAAAAACAAAATTATTTGTTTTAAATTTTAATTCTATTGTTGCAAACATTTGGTATTTTCATTTTTAGCAAACAATGCTTTTAATTTTGTTTTATATTTTAGAGTCATTGTTATAAATAGTACTTCTGTGAGTGATAAAGTAGATTCACATCAGAACATAACAAACTGTTATAACGGCTCACAAACATACCCAATTACGTTTATGGTTACGTGAATTATTGCTATAGTTGTGCTTGTCACTAAAGTTAGCCCAAAATTAAAAAAACCTTCCTAATGAATCATGCTATTTTCGAACCAAAAAAGTTTCCTATAGGGCCAAAAATTTTTTAAATTAATATAAAGAATGAAAAAAACTCTTAAATAGTATAAAAGTGTCGACAGACATCCCAAATCGAATAGCTAACTTTTTAAAGTGGGCAAAAACTTTTTATATTTTATTATTATACAGAACTAGGTACTGTGACAGCAATATTGATAATCTGCCTCATCGTAAGTTTTCTCTTAAAACAGCTTACAGTATAAGAGTTGAACCTATTTTTGCCAACATTGAAAATTATAAATTATTTAAAGGGCTTTAGTTTAATCAAAATAGAATGAATTATCTAATTCAATTAAAATATAAAGAATATAACTTCTCATACAGTAAACATAGGTTTTTCATCATCGGTCACGATAGAAAAATAAATTTGATGGTCATAACCGGTTTTATAAAAAATTCATGAAAATATATTCGCAAATATATTTTGAATTATTAGATTTAATTAAAGTTGATTTTTTTTGTATTTTTCAGTTTCTAATATTTTTTAATCAATTTTGGTTATCAGTTCATGGTTTATTATAGATTATTCCGGTAATAATTTAGAGCAACTCTACCGGTAAATAAATTGTTAGCGGCTTTCTTTGCATGTCTCCTCAGGTTTTATAATCGTTAACCGAGGCCACTATGTGTATAGTAATTAGACACACTCTAGAAAATTTATGGCTAAAAATTTTAAATTAAAGACGTATAAAAAGTGTTACATTTATAAAAATTCTTCTATAAAAAAATTTAATTGCGAAACTCATAATCGTACTGTCCTAAAATAAAAACAGATTTTTCTCTACTAATTGTTTTATTTCATTAACGTTAGTACAGTACAATCTCCAATGAAAATATTAACTAAACTTCTGGAAAAATTCAAACTTTTTAAAATGTGGATTAAATTTATTGATGACACTTTAAATTTTCATTAAATTTATCCATTTCATTATATTCATAATTTTCGATATATATAAGAGGATTATTTTAATATCAATACAATTCTCAGTACATTATTAGCGTACCATTCGCCTAATAATACCAATTCTCGACCGGTATTTATTAATATTATATCGTGAATTATTTCCATGATATAAAGAAAGACTCATAAAATTATTTTCCATAAACATATCATTAATATATTAAGTAAAAATCAAATCATAGGATAATGTAGGAAATATGTTAATATATTAATAATAGCTTTTATTCCCGGAATCATTATTATATTCGCAAATTAATTTGCGATCGAAAAAGATAGAAAATAAAATGTCGATAGTTGTTTACAAAATGGCAAAAAAATATTGAATGAATTTGTTTGGGGAAATCTGCCGTAACTTAAAATTTATTTGAAACATTCTTTTTCCTATTGAATATAAATCTTAAACTGTTACGAAATATGATTGAGTAACGAAAAGATTTAAAATAAATAAACACTCAATTCAAGCTGTATTTTTCCACTCAAAAGTAAAGTTATTTTAACTGTCAATTTAATAATGATATTATAAATGTTAAAAAACCTGTTGTGATATGAAGTTTTGCCAAATAAGATATATGAGTGTGTAAAAAAAGCAAACCATAATCAGCGATCGCAGTAATGAGTACCGCATCCGAGATTCGTATTGGCGTCGAAGACGCTGTAAATCCATATCGCTTGATATCGATTCTGACATTTCTTGATCCGATAAATTTTCACTCTATATTTCATTGAATCATGTTTGGCCGCCCATTAATACCATTTTATATTCATTACGCCTAACTTTATATCAAATAGTTTCGATTTCTTTTTTAATTGGCAAATGATATTATAACGATAAACATCGAGCTAAATATTTAATGCTGCGTTGCGTTAATACGTAAATCAATTAGTTTTTCCAACAGAATTAATTTGTTGCGTTTCGGTTACTTTTATTATGTTGTATTTAGAATAAATGGCTTAATAAGTTTAGTTACAGTGCAACAACAGCATACGTAGCGCTTCACTCGCTAACTGTTAGCTGGCGATACAACCGATAGAACATTGCTGTTATATGGATAAACTAGTTTTATTGCGCAAACACTAAAACTTTTAGTTAAGATTCACAGAAATCGTATTGAATCGGTTTGAAATAGATATCGTTACATATATTAATAATATTTTGTTGAACAATGTTGTTATAATTTAAAGATTATTTTGATTTATAGTAGAATAAATTATTTAACAAATGAATTGTTAAATTTGTTTGTTAATTAACGTTTTTAAATATAAACCTCAATTATTTAATTAAAAAAACCTTAATCAAGATAATATGATTTTGTTATTACCTTTTGTCATAATAATTAATATACAGTAGTTGTTAGATTTTTTAGAATCGTAATTAAATACATTGTTGAACTTACAATAAATACAGTTTAGAAATATAATTCAAAATTGGGATAGGGATCGTAATATAATCAAAATTAAAATTTACTCCTGGATTGCATTAGAAATTAGTTGTGCATATCCTGAAAAGAATTGTGACGAACTAGAAACCAAAGCTTTCTAATATAAATTTCATATACTGTAGGTTAAAACTAAAATCTTTTTGGCAAAAGTAATTGAAAATTTTTTGTTGGTTCTTGTGATAGAGGATAACAATAATAGAAAACCAGAAAAAATGATAAAAAAAAATTCCTATAATGTTCTGGTAACAATTATGCCGTCAAAAATAATCACAGTTATTTGTATAAATTCATAAAATAAAAAATTAAGAATTGAAAAAAATTTAAAGTTAAACAGCAATGGTGCTAACGAGTAAATAATATAATATTTATAAAAGAACGAAATATTTAAAATTTTATTAGATAATAAACAGATATCAATATTTTTCGATAATCAACATTAAAATTTTATATTTGCTTTGGTAATTAAAAAGTTGTACGTTTTATTAGATAATAAATTTTTATCTATAACGATAAGGTAATGGATAATAAAAACTTTTCAATCACGGTTTATAAATATTTAATTATAAAAAAAATAATAAAAATTTTATGCTGATATACCGTTTGCTTTTCTGAATAGATAACAGAATAGAGAGATTGGTTTAATATTCAAAAAATGTTATTACCACGATTATAGTAATTATGCCTACTTTGCCAGATTGTATATTATAGCGAGCATTGTTATAAATACATAAGCGTGTAAATGAAATACTGATAATTAGACATATATATTACGATGCTGTAGCGAATTTAAAATAAAATAGATTTTGTTTTTGCTTTTCAATTTTAAGAAAATAGTTATCTTTACTTATTCATCGTAGAAGTTTATGTTAGAAAGTGCTGCTTTAATTAGCACACAGAAATAAGTATTGTATTTATCTTACTCCTCAAGATATTACATAGAAAAATCGATAAATTATAGTTTGCCAGTAGATGTGATACGATTTGGTTTTATTATAAGGCCTGGGGCTTGTGATTATGGTACAATATATTGAGTATATCTAATATGACATCTGCAAATAAATACTAGACTTTATTAAAAGAGAAAGTATAGAAAATGACAAAAAAAAATGTTTTATTATTTATCTCACGAATCAATACAAATGTAAAAAACGGATAACTAAAGAATTGTCGCTCATTTATATGCACAAAGCGCAACACATCTTATTTAAAAACTACACTTAACATTTATTAGACTTTTCATTCTGGTTATGAAAAAATTATGCATACAGTAATCGTGGCCAGAAATTAATTTGAAAAACTTAGTATTTGCACTAATTTTAGAGTGTAAATTGTTTATTATCTATAACAAAGTAACTTTTTATGACTTTATGAAAAATTTTTGCTTATGTAATTCTATCTAATACGCGGTAAAACTTACCAATCGCTTTATCTCATCTAATTTTATCGTATAATTTCAATGAATAGTAAATTTTTAATATATATTAGCCTTTTTGGCATAATTTAGTTTAATTTAAAAGTTCAATTTTTATTGGGGAAAAACCAAACAGAAATTTATGGCCGCAGGTAACACACAAGATAATTGGGCTTCTAATCCAATATAGTGATGACATGTTAGGAATCTTTTCTATCATTTGATTAAAAGAAAAGTTAATGATTATACTGAGATAAATTTTTGTGCCATTTCTCCGAAATGTCAAGAGAAATCAATTTTTTTACAACTGTTTGGGTTAAATAAGACCGCAAAAACAGTAGAAGCATTGGGAAATATAATTTAAAATTACTGTATAAAAATAGCGTTATTTTAAATTACTGTATAAAATAGTGGTTTAAAGTTTTATTACTAAGAAATTCGCGAATTACTTTCAAGTATATATATATAAATTTTCTGCAACTATTTTTAGTAAATATTTATGGAAATTATCTAACTATTTTATATACTATGCTAAAAAATTTGTTTAAATTAAATATTTACCAATTATAATTAAATTATTGATACTTAGAGTGTTATTTTTAGGCATTATTTAATTCATTAAGAGCCATTAAAAATATATGATAACTGAAATTTCTTTAAATATAAATTCTCACATCCGTTGGATATTGTAAATAAATGCATCATCAAATAAACAAATTTAATCCTCGAGGAGCTATAATCGAGACCTTGTTTTAAATAACCTAGATTTTATTTTTAGACTAAAAACATTTACATTTAAAAATAGTTAAAGGTTTAAGCATATAATAATCTGATTGTTATCATAGTTAATAGAATTATGGGTAAAAAACTAACGCTAAGATTTTAGAATCTTACTATAATTATTTTTAAACTCTTTCCTTTAGGTAAAAATCAAACTGAAGGACAACAACTTTACTCTATGATACGATAAAGAAAAAAAAATTTTATGCAAAATAAGTGATTGACTGTAAATGAAAATAATGCATGAAAATAAAGTAAATAGAAGTTATTTTATAAATTTTTACTAATGTTAACAATTCTATTTTCATTAATGTTAATTAGCAAATCGTTAACTGATTATTTAATATTTTTCAATCTCCGACAGCACTGCAAATTTAATTGTGTCAAACAGTTTTAATTAAGCGTATAAAAAATACACTATTTACTGTAAAAAAATAGATTAAAATTTTCACTATAAAATAATCAATTCATCATTGATTTATTAAAGTTAGAAATTATGGAATAGTAAAAAAATTGAATATTAATATGAGCAATCTACATATGAATTGTACATGATATTACTGTAAATACGTTAAATTAAGCTGTTTAAAATTTTAAACATAAGCTTTAATAAAATAAATGAAACCTTTTTTGAAATAATTTCTGAAACTATATCTTCGAAGGCTTTTTCCGTAATAAATTTAATATATTTTATCATTAAAATTCTGCATATATAAACAATGCTATTAAAACTATGTAACCAACGAATAAAATAAAAATTAATCGATATTGCTTTACACTAGAGGTTAAAAAAGTTTGAAAGTGATAGTCCGTTCTAATCTGTTTAAGAAAATTTTAGTTCATTGAGGTCCTGTTTCAAAAATATTTGAAGTATTTCACTATCACTCTCAATCTAATTTCATTAAAACTATTTATCAACTTTTTTATAGAAAGTATTTAAATATTTCCTCGGGTAACATTTTAACTTTATAAATTTTATTTCATACATAAGATTTGCTATACGACTAAAAAATTTTTAAAAAATGCTACATATAAAACTCAAAATAATCAATGTTTACATAAAATTTTGATAAAAATTAAATTTTCTAAATTTTCCAAAAGTAATATGCAATCCTGTTCTGTCTCGATTATTAGATAGCGTTATCCCACCCAATAATTCCTGTGAAAATTTTCTTAATACCAATCTTATCCCATCCGGTCCCGATATTCTTTCCATGCCTGCTGCACATTCTAATTTTTTTGGGCAAAGTATATGATAAAAAGCACCGTAAAATATTAACTGATGAAAAATATACAATACATTATTTATATTGTATAAAAAATAAATAAAAATTCACTGTAATTTTGCGGTTAGAACGCAAACCTCATTGAGGTCAGCATACTAACTGCATTAAACATTTCGAATACTCCACAATTAGAATTGCCGGTTAAGTTAATGTTTTTAGTAAATAAATTCTATATTTTATTTTGACAGTAAAAGTGTTCAAACGAAATAAAATATATCGCAATTGGAAAATCGGTTAAGAATTAATGAATTTCACTTATCATTTTAAGTGATTTAAAAGTTAAGATTATCTTATCAAATAAACCGCATTGTACAGTATGCCGCAAATTTACTATTTCCAAATAAATTTTCCTACAATCCTCAACAATAATTTCATCTTATTTTTGTCGAAAATGACAGTAAACCACTTAAATATAAAGCCAGTTTGCACAATACATAATAATATTTAACCTTAAACGAAAATTTATGTTTTACATAAATTTTATTTTTTTATAGATAGAAAAAAGCTGATGATATTATTTTTTTATGGCCGCTATTGTTGAAGGAAATCAATAGAATTATTGCGTAAACACTCGATATTAGCAATAAAACCATTACATAGTGGTTTTAATAAATTTACGTGAAAAATACAATAAAAATAGAAAAATTCATTATGCATTTGTCACGAAAAAAATTATTTTTAAATACTAAATGCATCCATCATATCACGTGTTCACTAAACAATTTATATTTATTTCGTTTTTTATTGAAAGCATTGCGAAATTTTTTAAAGATTTTGTTAAATAAAAACAAGAGTTGAACACACAGAGATGGCATTATTGGATTAGCGATGAACATTATAATACAAAAAGAGGAAAAGAATCCTTACAATAAATTTATCATCTCGATTGTTTTTATTTCGGGACAGACAAGACACAGACAGAGGCAGAAAGGAATAAAATCATTCATTATACTGTATATTGGCTTTTTTCTATATGCCATAAAAATTAACAAACACTAAATTTGTGGTAATATACAAAAAAATACTATATCTTGTAAAAATGCGTATTGTTTGAAAATTTTCGTTTAACATCGGCATTATTTCACTTGTTTTTAATAGACAATCGGTTTAGAGTTTCTATAAATTTCACATACAACAATTTACTTTACTCAGATACTACTATGAATCTATTTATTACGTTAACTTATCTGAGCAACTCAAGTAATTTCTTTTTTATCGACTGATTAGAAATTAAGTCTAAAGATAAAAATTCAATTTAACTCAAGCTCTTTTGGACGAAATGGGTTTTTCGTGGTTCAATTGGCGCGTATGTAAGCCAAACTTAGAACACTAATTATTTTACTAATTAATATCTTACGCGTCACTACGAAAAAAAATCCCATCTTCCCAGACAAAGAGATTCTAGTTATTATTATGTTTTTTTTTGCTAAATAGGTTAAAAGTTTTATTATCAAATGCTTATACTGATGGCGTACGTAGAATAAGGAAAATTAGAAAAAATTAATTTTTTTATTTCCAATATTTTCTGGGGATTTCCTATTCCATTTCAATTTATTTTTTGTTTTTTCACCATTGATAAAGCGCGATAAATTCAATTAAAATGTATGAAAAATCTTTTGCTTACGAAATAAGTTAGATTTTTTTGCTTACCTTTTAGAAGTGTATACAATAAGAATTTGATTGTATACATTTTTATACAATAATTGATTGCTTTGTGTAAAAAAAATTACCGAAGTGTTAACAAAAAATCAACTATGAATTCGCGAAAGTAGTCATAAAAATTATGTAAAAATTTGGTATATGGTCTGTTTCACTCAAATTATACGGGCGTTTACATGTTTGCGTTGTACAAGCTTATATAAAATAAAGAATCGTGATCTTTATTAAGCTATACTTTATAAATGTTAAAGTTAGCGCGCCTCATCACAAACAGTGCACACAAATGAGTTGCTGAAAATTAAAAAGCTATTGGCGAACGAAAAGCCAAAGCTTTCAAAGCCGAACCAAACAAAAGCCAAAAAAACAATATCTCGGGTTAAATAGTAGTCTCAATCTAAGATATATCATGATTCGCCGTTTCATTGACTCGTTTTGACCTCCGTTTTATAATGAAATTTTGAAAATTGTGGAAAAATGAAATATAATTTTTCTATGATCATTCGCTCGTTTTATGTGTTAGTTTAAGTTTAATTTTATTTGAGTAAATATTTATTCAAAAAATGTTGAAATCGCTATATAACTATAAGAGATTTTAACCACAAGATAGGGGATGGATTAAGTAATCCGGGATTGGTTTTAAACATAGATGCAGTCGACGAGATAGAACGCGTTAACGCGTATGACTTTTGGTTATGACGTTTGCGTAAGTTATGTGCATTTTCATTTCTATCTCTTCGCTTGCATCTATGGTTTTAACATCAAATAAAGAGTATGACAAAATTTATTTAACATATCATGTAATTTAAATTGCTTTTTTAAGTTAAATGCAATGGAGCATCAAAAATAAACAAAAACCTAGCATTTGTTATTAAACGCTAACCTTTATTTAAATTAAAGAATTAGTTATCATTTTTAAAAAAGATTACGTATTTATTAGCGTATTAGTTGCATGTAATTATTATAATAAAAGCAATGTATAAAATCATTAATAAGTTTAATTAAAATACAGGACAGCATATTTTATATAATACATCTCAATTATTTTTTTCTCTTTAGCCTCTCTTTCACGTCTCACTCTTGTCTCTCGTTTCTTCTCTTTGTTTATTATTATTATGTTTCTGTTGGAATAGAATTTTCTTTTGTTTACATGTTCATATAAATAGTTAATTGAATCTATTGCTGAGAATAGAATGCCTCGTAACGAATAGCAGATATCGACGAATGGTATTGGAATGAGTGAACAATTGATGGATGAGACAGCCGGCAATCAAAAGTTTAGCGGCGTGTGTTGCGTAATATAGTCTAGTAGAAAACGATAAAAACGTATTTTTCTATTATAAACACAGTAAACTTTAATAAACTAACGTTTATTTATATTTTCTATGTACAAAAACAAATAAAAATTTTTTGTTAATGCACTACTAAACTATAAGCGTAAAAGAAGTTTAAATGATTGCTTTTTGAAGCAAAAAAGTTTTTAATAATAAAATGCTGTATTTT
This sequence comes from Phthiracarus laevigatus, assembly GCA_034700185.1. NCBI lineage: Eukaryota > Metazoa > Arthropoda > Arachnida > Sarcoptiformes > Phthiracaridae > Phthiracarus > Phthiracarus laevigatus. Next base: position 21,329 of record JAQIXJ010001323.1, read on the forward strand.
TAAAATGGAAAAGTAATTAAGAGAAGCTCACCGATATAGAAGTGCGCATCGCTTATAGTCGGCATTAGTCCGCATTTAACCTTATTTATTTCTCTAATTTTTAGTTTTTTGAATGAATTTTTAAATTATACTACGCTTATTTAATTATCGTATTATGATTGCGTAGACTATAACGCTCATTACACTTGTTAGATATCATTTTGCTAATCACTAGGGCGTTGAAAATCGTTAATTAACGAATTCTTAAAAATGTAATAATTTCAATTAAAAACAAGTTCATATGACA
>JAQIXJ010001324.1:0-21607 GCA_034700185.1 Phthiracarus laevigatus
TTAAAATGCGAATGTGCCTGTACTGGGTTGGCAGCATCACTAGAGATCATACTAATTTCGATGTTGTTGTTGTTATTGTTGTTATTTGTCGGATTGCATCCTTGAAAATCTATAAGATAGAGATTTTTAGAGGAAAAAAATCGCTTTTATACTGTAGCTATCTATGCAAACTGGTTTACACTGTAATATCTATTTTATTTAACTAATCGATTAATAAATCATTTAATAATATTCTAATATACATGGCCTATTCATTCCAGTCTAATCCAGTCATGAAATCCGCGCCTAAAATATATTATATTACAGTACATTGTTTAACTCGTATTGTCTTAATTTACACATTTATTATGCAAAGACTGAATAGAGTGGCCATCGTATGAAATATATTAACAATTTTTATTAATACGTACTCATTCTCTGTCCATTTACTTGATTCCAATTACTGTTAAATCCATTGACTCCATTTAAAATAAAAATAAATAATAGAAATTATTTAAAAATTTGTTAACGATAATAAAATGGTAATGCAATTAAATTAAATTATTTAAAATATGAGGTAATGTTAATTTACTAAAAAATTGTCGTCTGCTATTTATTTCTGCTCGCCTTCGAGTTTCTTGTTGTATGTTTCGTGTACGGGTTTTATAAATTGTGACACCCGCTGCCATTGATATAAAAAACCACGATAAGAGTACTAATGAAAATGAGGCCATAGACCAATCATGGAAGATACCCAACACACAAGCGCATAATAACACAAACGATAATGTTATTAAGCTTAACAAACATAGCATGTTTATGAGAGACGATAGGACTGGAAGTGTTTGAAAGCGTTTTAAGCGAAAATAGATCGATATTTCGTTTTAACTTCGAAAATAAATATTTCAGTTAATAAATTTCAGTTTATTTATTAACTTAGAATACAATATTATTTATTTGTTACATATTCCATTAACACTTTTTTTTATTTTTATTCCGAATATAGTAATCGACATACTCGTAAAACGTGCTTTGCTTTGGATTATTAGTTTACATCGGCGTATCAGTCATGTCTGTAGAATATTTTGGTGAAAAAATTTATTCAAGCAATGTTTTGGTTTTTTTTATTATGTGCGCAATACGGTTGCGCCACAGAATATTCTCTGATATTTACGCATACACTTTTGTTTTTACTCATTTCGTAGAGTGATTTAAGTAAATAATGAGCTAATCCATAAGCTAATTCATAGAAAGTGGTAGCAATATGGATCTGAACTCTGCTTGGAAAAATATATTTTTTCTTCTGCGTTGGAATTTATTGATAAAGAATTTGATGATTTGATTTATGAAATACATAAATTAAATAATTTTCATATTAAAATATAATTTACTAGTTAAAAATCATGTTTTAACGCTAATGTTTTACCAAAGCCAGTTGGAAAATTTTAGATTCTAAGTAAAAGTCCTTTGTTAAGTATTTATCATAATTATTTTAATTTCTTAAAAGTTAGCCAATCTAACCTTTTATTATAATTTATTAAAACTTTTGCTAAAACATTAAATGATTTATCATTTAGGTTATCTGAATTGTTGGACTGTTTCAGTTCCATATATTCGTTATATGGATAGAATATAAGTTATGTGATGTTCTGTCATTTTTAGAATAATTTGTGTTACGTTACTAAAATTTCATCAGGTGTTAAATTAAAATATAAAAAATAATTTATATTATTTTTTATGGATTTGATTAAATCTAGAATATTTGAAACACCAAATTTTAATAAAACATTTCATTTGTCACGTGAATTTGGGCATAAAAATTAAATTAACTCATGTTTTTTGAACAAAACTTAAGGTTAAGTATATTTTACATCAAATTGTATATTTAATTACAATTCTGGCAAAAATAGAGGAATTTATTTATTTAATATCTCGATTTTAAAAAGAAAATAAAATATTATTAAGAATATTTGTAGAATTTTCTAAAGTTAGTTAAATAAAGTTTTGAACCTATCTTGATTTTTGAAAAATCTGTACGACAACCCTACTAGAATTTCTAATCTAAACTAAAATTTACTATTTAGTTTTTTATATTTTTAAACTAAACTAATAGAATTTTTATTCGAAATTAACAACCAAATATTTGTTTTTTTCACAAATATCTGATCCCTGTTTACGATTAATGAAGAGAACTTATTTGCAGTATAGACAAACTTACTTTTGTAATTTTTAATTAACTTTCTTGAATGTTAATCATTTTTCTTATAATTTTTAGAGTATTAAATATTATTTCCAATGCTACCACAGTCTATAATTTTTATTACCAAATCAATTTTCTGTTCATCTTAAAATGATGTCATTTTATTTATTTTAATTAAACAACTTTTTTGTTAAATAAACATTTGAATATTGGGCTCTTCAAAGCTAACAGTTGAAGCATTTAGGCAATTATAATAAAAGGTAATTAAATTATAAAACTTTATTTTACAATAAAGTATATAAATATTTTCAATGAAAAAATATAATATGTAAATTAAATGGAAAATAAACCATTTTTTATCATGATTTTCTTAAATTATTAAAATACTAACATTGCCGTACTGCAGAACAATAATTTTTCTTGCTTATAAACTCATTAAACGGTATGCCAATTCCTTGAAAATATTTCCGCAAATTCATTGGTCGTTAGCAAAATATATATTCTAAGTTCGTTATTATCATAAAATTTAAAATCTAATACAGTCTGAAATTCTATGCACTAGTTTAGGTTTATTTAATAGTTGAATGCGAGCTTTCAATAAAAAAATTTGACTTTAATTTAAAAGCTTGCACTTAGTGTCAAGAATTTTATAAATTAGTCAAATGTCAGGTTAAAGATTAAAAACGATAAGTTTTTCAAACAATGTTTTATAAAAAGTCGCGAAACCCACTCATTGTAAAATAGATAATAACTGGATTTAAAATTGAAATATAATATTTGTATATTTCGATACAATAATGTTCCCATATATTAGCCTCAATTTCGATAATGTAAAATCATATTTTTAAACTTCGCTTAATCGATAAACCAATTAATCATTTTAATCATTTTTCTTTCACGATATTCTTCATTGCTTCCGCATAATTTGGTGGCTGCTCTTCGATCTTAAATTTAGGCTTCATTTTGATGACTTCGTCATAACTGGGCGGTCCAGGGCTTCGTTGGCCGCCAATATTGGGAAGAACGACGTACATTGTTTCGGTGGCGAAGCGATTAAATTGCCCAACATTTTCCGGTACAGAATTTTCCACATTCAACTGAGACACTTCCCGTATTAAGTTTGTGGCATCACTGGATGTCATACTAATTTCGATGTTGTTACTATTGTTGCTGTTGTCCGCTGAATTAAAACGACGAAATGCTATTGAAACGTTAATATAAATTATAATATATATTATTTTGCTTTGCTTTTCCTTTTATATATAACTTATTATGATTAAATTTTCTGAGCAAAAAATTATGATTAAACTATCAGAGGAAAAAAGTATCTAATATTCCATCTGTGGCGACATTTAAAATAATATGGAGTTATCGCACACGCATCGCACACTAATACATAACATACACGACAATAATCAATAATTATCGATTTTTCCATTCAGTCTAAGCTAACATTATAAACTAAAAATAACGTACGACAATGAGCTACGTTATATAACCGTACACTTACAGCTATAGTTTCTCGCACTAGAACGTCGTCTTCTAGTTGTAATCGTTTTCTGTTGATAACCAATCATACATATATAAAGCTGGCGGATGAATATCAAATAAATGGTCAATAATATTCCTAGCAATGTTAGCGACTCTAAACTAGTGGTCAACAGAAACGAAGTGGTATACAGCACTACAAGAATGACCGTTAATAACGAGGTGGTTATGATCACAATCAGCCGAAATTGATTACGCTTTTCGTCGATCGTTACCTGAGGTGATTCCAATGTTGTACTAGTGATGTACAACGAGGCATTCAGTCGCATCATTATTTAACTATTATTATAAGATTTTCATTCATTTTCGACGGAAAACATTTTTATGCATTATTTGTTGGCGTATAGTTTACGATATTACGGTGTATACGATTGCGCTATGGTTTTTCTTACGCCTACACTTGCGCTAACTATGAGCCCATTTAGTTTATTCTTGTGGATACGGTAATCATGATTTGAAATTACAGATTCAAATTTCGGTAAAAATGCAATTTCTTTTTCCAATTTGTGACCTTTGTTGTGACATCACTGATTTGAATCAGTGATCGCAGAGGTGAGAGTTTTTCCGCCACTGAGAGCGTTAATTTCAACATTTTCGCACTGCATTGATGTCTCCGCGACTGCGTTAAGCTCAATCACTCTCATATTCTGCTGTATTTGTTACGTAATAAACTCTTGCCTCTGCGATCTCTGTTTCGAAACCACAACTTATTCGTCAGACAACTGTGAGTGAAACATATCTATTTTTGCGTCTCTTCGTTGCTCAAACACACACACACAGTACTCATACATCACACAAATTACGATGAAATTTCACGTTAAAGGAAACTTTTATATTAAAATTTATGACTAATATCTTAAAAAACTTTTATAACCTTTGTGTGCAATAAATATGAGTTGGTGTGTGTTTCATAGTTAATGCGTGATATGTACCGAATGAATACTCATTTTCGGAAAAACTCACATTTACGCCGTTAGTTAGCGTTTTGTTTGCGATTTTTTCCTCAATCAAATAAAAAACCATTTAAAAATAGATTAGTTAACTGAAACCGCATTTTATTTGGTGGCATTGTATTGTGTGGCGTACGAGAGTTAACGTGATTTCAGTCAAAAGCTATTCCTGTAATTTTGGCATTGATTAAAATGCGCTGTTGTCCTATTAGTTACGAATTAGTACTTTGATTACTTTGATTTTTGATTGATGAGTGCGTTTGGTCTAAACATTACAGGTCAGCGTTGTTTCACTTTTACATATTTGCCTAATATTTGGTAATTCATAACATAGTTATAGTGAATTACATTTTTATTGACCAACGGATGAGTTAATCCGCATTCATGATAAAACCCAGTGAATCCTAGAAAAAAGGTTAATTTTTTAAAGCGAATAATATTTTACTCATTTTTTTAGAACTATTAAATTGAAATATTTCGTGTATAAAATCGTTTAACCTTTTAGAGTCGTAAACACCATAAAAGATGATAACAAAATGTGTTTATAACTGTATTACTGTAACAGTATTGTAATAAAATATGCAACCATTGAACAAATTTTTTTATCAGCTAAAAACGTTTGCTTAATTAAATTTAAATCATATCTTCACTACAGATTCGCCATAATCTGCAAAAACTTAAGAATATTAATTAGATTTATTTTTTTTTGTTTGCGTTATTAAAAACTAAGTTTATTTAATTTTCGGAAATAAACGAAAAATACTATCTTATTTTAAATTCAAAATAAGATTTATTTTTCGTTTTATTTCTCGATTGAATAAGATAAACGTAAATTCAGTAATTATATTATAAATTGAATATTTTTCAATTAAAATTGTATTTATATTTTTTTTGAATTTTTGATAGATTATGTAATATTTTTTAATTGATACTATTTTTGAATTAATGTAGCAAATTTAAATTATAGCATAACTTATTTTCTTTAGCCATTATTCCAAAAAAAAACACTTTCAAAACATTGTTTTGCTGATTCTTTTAGATAAATAAATTATTAAATATACTTAACGTTAATTTAAGAAATAAATTCTGAGAGTTATTATTAAATAATAATACAAAAACAAAAAATGGTTAATTTTAAATTATAAGTAGTATTTGTTTTTGTTGACAATAGAAAAAACGATTAAAATAGAAATGGAAAAATGCGATAAGAACGATAAAATAATGCTATTATATATCTATTTTAACATTTTTCAATTGATAAAAAAAATTCCAAAAAAATTCTCTTTATTATGTAAAAAATGATATGATTTAACTGAAGTGGAATAAAGACGAAACAACAGCTTTTTTGTGGCGTTTGAATCTCTAGTTTGCCAAAATCATAATGCATTTTGTCATATCGATATTATTTACCTCAATGCTAAAACCCTATTTGCGTCATGACTTTAGTCAAATTGCGAGCAACACTATATCTGTATAACATCTGCACATATTATTGTTATTTAATAACTTGTTATATTACGTATATTTGTAACTCAATAACTTTTTTATCGTCATCTGAGTACGAGATTAAAAGTTATTGAACACGTGAGTTAGAATGTAATTATGTTGATATTACTTTTTATCCAATAAATATTGATATTAGGATTTGTTATTGCTATTGTTTACAATCTGTTTTTTACCTTTTTCTTTACAGACGATGGTTTGAGTTCGACTGTGACATTGCTTAATAGCCGTCCCCTAATGGTACGTATTTATCTATTGATTTTTTAAGTTTTTTTTTGCAACCATTACTGACGCAACTTTCGGAAAATTACTTAAACCTCATTACCGGCGCCGGTAATTGTTACAAACATTTTTTTTATTCGTATAATGGAAAGTTTAAACTGACAAGGAAAACATTGCGCTCCGGTTTTCCATTTTAAGTACTCATTTTTCTCTGTTTTATTTATTATAACTTTCCAAAATTATAAGAATATTATATGTTCTTAAAAACTAAAGATTATCTACTTTTTTAGAAAGTAGTCAATATGATAAAATAATTAAATTAGAGATAACTGTGCAAATTTACTCAAAATTAAACTTATATAATATGAATAATTTTATTGAAAGTTATATATTGGATAAGATTTATTTATTGCGGTATCTGTTATTACGTTTGCAATGACATATAAGAAGCGTTTGATTTCGATAGATGAATGCATTTCTTAGAAACCGATTTAATAGTTTACAAATTAAAGATAACAGTTAATATCACTCATTTAAAAAAAGATTCGTATTTATATATATAGAAAAACTCTATTAATTAATAGAAATAAACTCCGTAATGATATATAAGCTGTCACGTTAGAAGTTTTCATAACACAGTTACCTCTGTGTTACACAAAAGCGTTTCTAATCTGATTGCCACAAAAATCTTATTTCTTATCGCACACATACACTTTGCTGTCTGATATCTGTTAGTTTAGCATTTGGCTAAAGAAAAAAAGAGATACAGCTAAACGATTTTATGGAGAGAGAAAGGGGAGAGCGATTGAGTGAGTGAGTGAGAGAGAGTCAAGAGGAGAGAGAGAATAAAAGATTGGTTCGTCTAATTCGATAAATGATTTTAGATAAAAGCTACGGTTATATCGAATTGCGCAAACGAATGCATTTTTGATTTAACTTAACCATTTGATAGGAAAAAAATCCAAATTGATTCTCGTCTAAACGTTAATGCATGAAAAAAATTAGCCACTCTTTCGCTCTATATATTCTAAAATAAAGTCAAAACTACTCCCATTTATCATTAAACTGCTATTTATGATGCGGTAAAACGATTGTTGTGAAACGATTATTTAAATAATTTGTTTAATGGGGAAACTGGTAGGTTAGGGGGCGAATCGAAAATTTTCATTTTCTAGTTCGGAGTGTATTGCGTGCCAACTTCTGTCGTCGACGCAAAATAATCGGCAATCGAAATGTTTTAGGCCTATTGGGCAATACCAAAGTTAAAAGGTTTTTTACGTTTACATGTACCTGTACTTCCCTTTCCATCTTTCTTTTCGCTGTTCATGTGTCTTAGCAATTTGCTTTTTTTTGCATCACATGCCAAACAGAAACAATTTTGGTTGTTAGTTACCCCAATAGTTTTTGTGCATATTACGTGTAACGCCAGGCGCAGCTATTTGTACGCTCTCTCTCTTATACCATTTAAACTGTAACTCGTGTTTCCTGTGTAGGATTTCGTGTCGCAGATATAAATATCTGTCGACAATGTATTTTCGATTTTTTCGAATTCAAGCCAAATCTATTCTATGTAGAAAATTTTTTTTCTTCTGAAACCAAAATTTAAATTCATAATAACACGCTCACAACGCTCGACAGTTATGCATTTGTGAAAAAACTAATTTCTTTATCATTTCTTCTGTCTTTGATTTTATCAATCATGACATTTAATTTTTTTATTTGAAAAATTTTATTTTATTTAATTTCTGCTATATATATACATTTTGATCAAATGTGCGAAGTTTTCGTCAGTCTGCAAGACATTTATTATTGAAATATTTAAAAATGTCATCGCCAGCCAACAATCATTAAATATTAAAAAGGGTGATGTTTTCACACAATGTTGACTTGTATGTAAGCGCTTTTTTTACCACTCCTTTTAAATAACTTATTCATGTATAAATATATATATTTTTTACTTATTCAAATATAATTATAAATGCGACTTTGCATGCGTTTGATTCTTTTATTTTTCTTTCCAAAAAAGCAAATTTTAATTTTTGGTTTAATAATTTTAAGCGTACGACTGTACTGCAGTTGAATACATAGTATTAAGATTTTGTTGGCACACTAAGTGTAAGATCGTACTTCAATAACAATGTATTTACTTTATATATTAACTTTTTTCGAGTATAAAAACAGTAGTTTTGACAGATAACGTTATTTTTTATTTTCAACTCATTTTTTTACAAATCTTAAACTTTTTTCTGTTTTTTCTATTCTTAAAGAGTAACTTTTCTTTAGCCAGTATTCTAGCGATTCTTAACATTCTGCTCTATACATTTCTAACGGCTAATTTAAGATACAAACAGTTTCGCAGCTATCGATTTAGAAAGAACTTACCATTACTTGAAAGTCTTTGTTGAATCAAGTATTTGCTCGCTTTGAAAATAGAGTGAGAGATAATGTGAGACAGGAATATCGAAGGAAAGATGATGTTTGAGTGAGTAAGTGAGAGAATAGGAGAAAGATTGAGGGAAAGAGAGAAACCTTAAGAACATATAGAACTTCTAGAAGAATTAATGGTTTAACTCTCGTTTTAAGCTACAATTTCAACAAACACTTTTGTTTCCAGTATTACAAATGTAATATTAAAATTGTTTAACCGTTAAATTCGCAGTATTTCAAAATTCTTTTTTTTTTGCACGGTTTAGTTCAATTTTTATTTTGCTTAAAAATTATCGCAAAAATTCCATTTCTTTAAATATTTGAATTTTTTCCCAATCTAATACCGTATTATTTATTTTTAAGTCTAAATATTTTCGAATTAATTTCGTATTAGTATCGCATTTAGACCGCAATATCGAGTAAAACAAAGCTAAAATCAAATAAAAACGGTTTGATAATAAAAACATTTTATTGGTCATTATACCCGACAAACATTTTATATATCATCGTGTGTTGTGGTTGTGGTGGCTTTAGAGCACTAAGATGACCATTATTTTGACATAATAAACCTTATTTGAGGAAAAGGAAAGTTCGTTTTAGATGTGGCTTTAGAAAACAAATAATACAAAATTTTCTGATATATACAAAACACAACTTTTATATGAAATAGATTGCATTATAAAAGCGTTTTTTTTATTTCGCAGTTGCGTTGAGAAATCTAACAACATTTTTCTCTATAAGTGCGCATCAAATATTCTGTTAAAGTTAGCGAAAAATGGGAAAAACATGTAAGATAAACATTTAATAGAAAAATGTATTTTATTGAAAAGCATATATTGTTTTTTACCGAATAAACTTTTTATCCGTAAAAAATCTACTATTTTTTAAGGTTAAAAACACGAACGCTATTCAAGCTGTATTCGAAAAATTGAAAATTTGATTGAGTTATGTATTATATCCGGTTTGTTAAAAAAATAGTTTCATAAAATAAAAAACATTTTTATAACTAGAATAACGTTTTTTCTCAAATATTTTTCGATAAATTTAAAGTTTGTTTTTTTGCTAGTAATTTAAGCCATATATAAATACGATATTATTTTAAGGAGAGTAACTTAACCCAATTTCCTCTCGCAGTTGAAGTTAAATTTTTCGAGCATAAATTAAGTAACATTAATTTTTATATCTTTTTTTTTGTTACGCAAACATATACACTTAACTAATCCTCCTTTTATACATTTTAAAATTATATTTATTTATTTCATAACTCGTATATTTTACACGAATTGTTCTTTTTAACGTAATATTTATGTTTTTTTGACATATCCAATATACCCGCTTAAAACCCCAGTAAAAATATAAATTAAATTACGATATTTATTTAATACTTGATTAAATTTTTATTTTTAAATTTTCCTTACAATTCTGACAGTATAAACGTGGGCATATATGGTTTTTTGAGAACCACATCAGCTTTTGACTAACAATAAGGAAACTATTAATTTAAGTTAATATTGGAAATACATTTAATTAAAATTATTTTAAAGTTTTTTGTGAAATATTGATAGCAAAATAAGCAAATAAAGAAGTGATTTTACGCGTCAAACATAAAAAGTTTCAAATGGACAAAATATTCAATTAATCTTAATATTTTTCATAATCCGTACTAACTATAATAATCAAAGGTTGGGTTTAAAAAAATCATCGTTAAACTCAGACACGATAAATACGTAAATCCGTTGTTGCTTTATTTACGCGTAAAGTTGTTTCAAATTTAACTTTATTATAAATTTTGGCAATCTATTAGTTTTATGGCAAATGTTAAAACATCTATTCATTGATTTTCAGCGATGTAATAAACAACTATTACTAAACTAGTGGTGCAAAATATTGTGGTGTATGTTCTGCGCGATGCTGTGTGCTTAAAATATATACAGCGCACTATGAATTGCCAATTTCAAACCGATTCATACATTTTTGTCGAACAGGCTCTGGACCTCACAAAACTAAATTTGATTCCTTAATACAAGTGTACAATTTAAAAGTCGGATTATTTAATTGTTTGTTTGACTTTTTATTATTCCTGGAAAGTAAATCGTATGTAATGTTTTTCGAATTCTTTTTTTATTGCAAATATATTTCATTAGATTAGCTATATATGTCTAATTTCTTCTGTAAAATCCTTGTCATATTTATGAAATGTTTGTTTTTATACGATAATTATATATAATACTGCTGGCAGACCTTTTCTCAAACAAGAAAAACTTTTATTAATAAAATCACAACTGACAGTAAAATTTTTATTATATTCATAGTATTCATATCTGTTATTAAAATACAGTACAGTATTGAACGGTTTCAAGAACTGTGCACAACGCAACCCAAATCAATGTGTTATTTAAAAATACATTTAATTTGATCATTGTTATGATTATATTAAACTAGAAGTTATTGTTTGAGAACTAAAATAAATCTACCAATATATTGGTAAATATGGCTTAACCTACCGGTCGGTACACTCAATATTGTAGACTTATTGCGCAAAATAATCTAATAACTAGATTGTTTCAATCTTGTTAAAACTAGATGATTCAGCGTATAATTTTAGCACAATTTCAGCACTTTTTCAAAACCAATTTCGCATTTTAAAAAATGTGTCAATTTCGTAGTTACCGTGTTTTTGTGTTTATCGAATCAATTTAAGGTAAATTTATCGTTATATACTGTAACTTAAAATTTATTCAGAGTCTAATAAATTTTCTAATTCCAATCAGATTTTGTGTGATATCAGAATCTAGTTTATATGTCGATTACATTGTATTAAATCCATTTATTAAAATTAAACACTTATTATTATGAATTAGCAATATTTTTTAGTGAAAAGTGTAAAATAATAGAAATGAAATTGCATTTATTTTGTTTGTGTACGAGTTTAAAAATATTGCGTTTTTAAAAAAAACAAATCTAGATTATGTATATATTTGCGTTTTTGTTGTTTAGTTTTTGGTTTCTTTCTTTTTACTAATTGGTGAAAAACGGAGAAATAACTGCAAATAAAAAAGCATGTCTTTCAGATTTTTACGCTTGATTTTTTCGACTACGCTATATTTATTATATTTGCGATCGCATTGAATAGATTAAATTTGTGCACACAGAAACACACAGTACAACACACACACACATACATACTGTAAACGTAATACGTTTCACATAACTTATATTTCATTGCGTCATTTGATATTGAAATAATAGGGCATAAAAAGCTAATACGCTGGTAATATGGAAAAAATGAATATTAAAATCACGAACAACAAACATCAATATAACAATTTAGATTAGATTGCAGAAAAACAGTGTTACGTTATAGCACGGGTCACTTAATGTGATTGATTAATGCAAACAAAGTTATCATTGTATTAAACTTTGTTTTATTTCCTAAAATTTTTTCGCCGATTGAAACTTAATTGGGGAAAAAAAGCTGGCAAAAAATGTCGTAAACTCTTGACTTTTGCGTAAACTTAAAAAGAGTACCCAAAGCATGACTGATCTCTATTATCAAGATATGTTAGAAAATGCGTGGAATTTTTGCAATGATTCACTAGTAGTATGCGGAATGCGAGTTTGAGTGTTGGTTCGTCAGTTTGACGGCGCATATGCTCGCAAAAGCGCATCTAAAATGCATTATATGTCAAATGCATTGTCAAACAATTGCGAGCTTTGTTACTCTCAAACCGTGTTCAATAGAAGTTTTTTATTCCCTCTCAATACATAATAACAATACCAGTATTTTTCTGATTGGTTTACGTGTAGGGTTGATATGGAAATAGCATTTAGAGAAGTTGTTCTGTGATAATAGTTGCCTTATGTTTAATGTGGAGTGGAGTATCTTTTTTTGATTAAAACTCTGTGTACAGTATATTACGCGAGTGTCTGTATATGTGTCTCACCAAACTGGGCTGCGATGTGTTCTTTAAAGTCTGACACAGCATCAAACACTCGTTATAAAACCAGCAGTTTGTGTGACAATGAAGTTTATTCATGGATTTAATATTTTTAGATAGCGTAAGGAATTTTTTTTATATTACAGTACTTTAAAATAGTTTTTTTCTTTTCATAACGTTTTACTTTTAAACTTATATATTTATGTTATTGAAACTTTTAAATTTTTAATGTGGGTATTTATTAATTAAATCATTTTGTATTACTGACAGTCATAATGTTAAATACACGAAGTCTTTCTCTGAAAAACTAAAATATAATAACTAAAATTGAGATATCACTTTAAGTTGGACAAAAAAACTTAATATTGATAGCTTCAACTTCACGTAGACATTAATAATAAGTCTATGAATAGAGTCATTAAATTTATGGATAATATATTTAGTATAAAAAAATTTCATTCCTTGTTATACGGTTCGTAGGCTTTTATCCTTGTTTGCTCTGCTCTTACGTCTATTAAATGTTTTTCCTTCGCTAGTTTTAATATATCTCTTAAATTATCTAAAAATAAAAAGTTACCACAGATTTTTATATAATAGCGAAACACATTCAGATACAGTTTGTCATTATTTTTTTATGGCCTACTTATGAAAATATTTTTTTTTGTTTCTACTAAATTATTTAGAAGTTGGTAGAAAAATTTTGTTGTTTGCATTAATTCTTTTTAAATTATAGCATTGGATAGTAGTGGTGGTAATAATAATAATAATAATACATAGCTGTAGAAAAGAATAGAAAGTGATTGCTAAGTAAAGTATGCATAAAAAGAGTTTAGTAGTGCAGCACAGATTTAGAGTTTAGAGAGCGAGAGAGAAAGAGAGAGACCATGCGCTGCATCTATAGCCGCAATACCTCTTTTTATCTCTCGCAGAATGAACAATCGTGACTGCCTGACAATCTATTGGCAGTTTGCCAGATGTTAGAAATTTGTGATGGTATGCATGCGATATTTTTTCTTCTTGTTTGATACCTGTAATAATAATCATTTTTTCGGTTCTCACAAATAAAGTTTTTTTCTACGAGAAAAAACGAAGATTTTGTTGTGAACAAAACGCTACTGTATTTTGTTTTTATTTGATCAAATTACGTAATAAATGACAAGTACCGTCGATTCTTAAAAAAAAGTTTGCGTCTATCCTCTCATAACAGTACTATGCTTGGCTTTGAATTTTTTTCTTGATACTCGATGCCATTGATACGTATTTCTATTTATATTTCTGTGCCCATCATCTTAAAAGATATCATTCAAAGTGTTCAGTGTGTTTGAGTGGTGTTTACTGCGAGCAAGCACTGGACCAGTTTTATTGCCATCTAACAACTCATTTGGCAAAGTAAGCAATTTATGTACTGTTTGACTATTTTTGGTTATTTTCCCCCCATTTAACCGCACACTATTTTATAGAGCGGTTTTGTGACGACAATATGCTGTGTCTGATCCACGCTTTATAATAACGCGCACATCGATAATGTGAACCGTTCATTGATTTACTGCGTTCAATAAATTATTGTATCATAAACGAGAAAAACATTAACTTAAATAACTTTTAATACACAACTCTATTCTGCGTGATCGATGTCAATATACTGTGAATTGTTTGATAGTATACATTGTTTTCGCGATTTATTTTCATATCGATACTATTAAACTAAATTACAATCAATACTCTAATTATTATTTGACGAAAGACGAAACTTAGAACTTCTTTAAAACTGGTAGAGATATATATTTTTTAAAAATATTTTACTTTTTCTTATATATATATTTTATATGCAGTAACTGTTATAATTAACAATATTGAATGCCGAAACCCCAAAACCTAATCTATTTTATTATAAATGTATTTATAGTTTAAAATTACACGTTGCGAGAGTTAACATGTTATTCTACTGTACGTATACATACATATATATGGTGTAATAATCGGCGATTTATAATTTTTAGACAAAAATGACAGGTGTTTTGCTACAGATATGTTTTTAAAATGAATTATTGTAAACTGCGAATTTCTAATTTATTAATATGAGTTTTTTTGGGCGCAAAACCTTACTTACGATTAGATGACGTTTACTTTCTATTAAAAGATGAATATTTACCACATTTATAATGAATTTATCATACATTAGACGGATGCGTATATTTTTACAAGAAACTCCCCATATAGTAAACTGTCGAAAGGGTATAAATTTTACGAGTTAGTTTATTTAACAGATCACCAAAATTTTAAATTATACACGGATAAATAGACCCATACATATATTCAATTAAATTTATATGCGGCCATAAAATTGTTTACCGTTTTACTATAATTAGATT
Organism: Phthiracarus laevigatus; assembly: GCA_034700185.1. NCBI lineage: Eukaryota > Metazoa > Arthropoda > Arachnida > Sarcoptiformes > Phthiracaridae > Phthiracarus > Phthiracarus laevigatus. Next base: position 15,140 of record JAQIXJ010001324.1, read on the forward strand.
TCTCTAATCGAAGTTTTACTGATTAAAAATGTAAGTTAAAGCCCACATAATAAAGCCAGCTTTTGTCATCAATAATTTAATTAAAATTTGACTTACACTTTGTAAAGTAACGAAGACACATAAAATAGATGTAAAATATTGAATGTTAGAAACAAATTTAAAATAATATAAAACAAGAACGACATCTAACAACATCATAGAGAGCTCACTTTTTCTTTTGTAATTCTTACTTTTGTGATAAATTTGTTAGTTTTTTAGCCTAAATTTAGGACAAAATGTCAGATTTCTTTAATAATATATAAATTCAGTGAAATCCCTTTATTAATATAAAAAACACAGAGACAGACGGACAGTGTCAAAAGCATAAGCTGTATTTTTGTGAAAAAAGTGAGCTAAAAATTTGGATGTACTGCACTATCTCGGCAGTATTTTTTGCGCGTTTTGGCATTATAGTAAGAAATGTATATTTTAAATGTTAAGAGTATTAAAGGTCATTAACTTAATGTTTTATTATATAATGATATCTTATTCGTTAAAACAAACTTTGCAAGACTTATTAAAAATAAGGGATTGGATCATAAAAGAGGAATATGTCGTATGATGATCGCATTGTGAGCCATCATTAATGTAAGGCTTATGAGTTAGGCTTGCACTGTAGGCTTGGTTCGCGATTACGTATATTGTATCACATATATAATAAATTAATCATATTCTGGAGATCAGTTTATGCAAGATATAGATGCCCTCGTAATCGAGAATATACTAACATTGCTTATTCGAGAAAAAAGAAGAAGAATATGATTCTCTCTGTCCCTTTCTTTCTGTGATCGTTGATGGTTCACTATTTAACTACATTAACATCTAAGCTTATTAAACTATACTGTACGGTTCGAAACCGAAACCTTACTTTTATTAATGAAATAAAAGGAAATGCATATTTAAACGGATACAACAAAATGCGTAATTTATTATATTGTAAATGATTAGTATGATTACATATAAAATTTATGTATTTATTAGGACAGTCTGCTAATAGTTAACATTGAATGAAAACATTATTAATTAAATTTTATGGATATATTTAGATCTTCGGATGGATATAATGTTCAAAAGGTAAAACGTGTGAGAAAAGCTAAAAATATAAGTAGTTTAAGAACACGATTTTTAATGTTTATATCCCAATAACTAGTAAAAATGCTATTCAACACGATTTTTGCTTCTGTACTCATTCCTAGTGGTTTTTTTTAAGTTGTGTTATTATCGATATTCATTGAAATTTTTGATAATACAGCAATAGTGATATTGGGTGGGTATTTAATTAATAAGTATTATTTTAATCTTGGAATAAACTAGAGAAAAACCCGAAGAAGGTTTTTCCGCAATTTTCTCGCAGACTCATGCAGATTTATACGAGCTATTATACGATATTATTTTTATTTCATTACACGATACGTTTTCGCATAAAACAAGTTTTTCGTGTCGAAATGTCAAAATAAGAAATTGGGTTAAACGTTACGAACAGCGTTTACGTAGAAATATTTTTGCCTTTCAAGTTTAACTGTACGCGTTAAACTAACGGTGCTGTGCTTTATATATTAATATTATTTATTCAGTAAAAATAATTATTTTTGTATGTACAATAAATTGGTAATACGAAAAATACTAATGAAATCTAATTAAATTTAGAATCAACGTCAGCGTAGAGGAGCACTGATGGTGTCGTGCGAAAATCTTCTCGCGGACAGCGAGATATATGGCGTCCACGAGGGCTCGCTAAGAGGATTTAAGGGCAGACAAGCGGGCAATAGAAAAAGTGGCGGAATATTCACCAATCCATTTAAAAGTGATAGAGAAAAGATGGACCAATTAACCGATTTGCTTAACCTTTACGGTCAAAATGGTATTCCCGAACAGAGCGGTCTTCTTAGCTTTCGAGTTAAGAGGGAAAACATCATCGAAACGGATAACGACATTTATTATCTGGAAGATCACTGGAAGTTAATAGTGTCTAACGCCGAAGATTTGCCGAAAAAAGTGCAGAACCAAAACGACGCGATTTGGGAGTTATTGCAAACCGAAGTTTTTTATATCCGAAGATTAAAAGTGATTACCGATCTATTTCTATCATGTTTATGCAATTTGCAGTCCGAATGCTTGCTTACTGAGGTATGTATGACTTATATTTATAAATACTATTAAAATTTTAAAATTTAATAGAACATTGTAAATAAGTTAAAAGAACTTTTTATTTTAAAAAACCTGATATATTGAAGTTAACAAAAGTTTTTTTACATGCGTTACGAAATATTTGCGTTTTATACATAATTAAAGATAAACTGTAAAATAGAAGTGGAAAACGGGTCCTGAGGGAAACGGGAGGGAATGGGAATAAAGCAAAAACTTGTGGGATTGGAGGGTATGGGATCAATATACAAACTAGTGGGATGGGAGGGATTCCCGAAAATTCCCGCATTTCTCCTTTTCTGACAAAAAAAAACATTTCAATGACAAATGAAATGAAAACAATGTATTTTTAGTGTATAAATGTAATTTTTATAATTTGATATCATAAAAATTTTAGTCAAACAATTAAGTCACACAATTTATGGATATACAAACTATATAACTTGAAATTTTGTGCCTACAATTAAATATGTTTATTAATTGCGTACGGGAGCGGTGGGAAAGGTAATTTTGCGTTTGCGGGAAGGGACCCACGGGAATTGAAAAGTTTACTTACGGACGGGAGTGGGAGTTTATTATTAATATTTTTTATCCTCTAATGTAAAGTACAGTAATAACAATATACTAGTATATATAATCAGATTTTCGCAAGCGTTGTTGAAAATAGTTTTTTTTGTTTTTACATTTTAGGAGTCACTAATAATTTTTAAATATTAAATTTAGTTAAAATCGTCTTTTTAATAGTCATTTTCAAAGCTAATTGAGTTTTATTATGCATGAAAATTAACCGTTTGTTAATGCCAAAGCACACAGAAAATAGGTATTTTTCCTCCAATAGAAAATGTCGAAATAAATCTATATTACTGTATAATGATTAGTATTATTTTCGTTTAAATACAGGCAAAAAACTATGATCGGATTATTATGCTTATGATAAGTTATCATTAAAGATTATGTTAGATTATATTTGCATATAAAAAAACGTTATGAGTGGGGAAAACAATTTATTCAAAACTATAACGATTTGTTATAATCTCCAGTATTACTTAAATTTGTTCATCACTAATATCACGCTAGAGGTGTCTAATCTTTCATGGAATTGACATGAAAACATTTTGAAATGAACGGAAGGGTTACAATGATTATTAAATTCGTTTAACTTTTGTAAGCTATAACCCCTTACAGCATCTGCTGCTTTATTACCGCTTTTAATACCATTGTATATCTCATTAAGGGTGTGGACTTCACTTCAATACTGTCTTTAACATCATTTCTCTTTTTTAGGTTATAATAGCTTTTTATGAAGTAAGTATGAATGTAATTCTTAGCCCATTAGAATCTACGTTAGCGTTATAGTTATAGTTCGATCAATAATATAGTATTAAACTGAGGATTTTAATCAAAACTTCGGATTTTATTTGAGCGCTCCCTTTCTCTCAGTTCTATTCGTTCGTTCTATCTTTTATTCTCAAACTTTCCTAATGAATTAACTGTTGTACTGCATAGAGAAAGAGACGGTGTTTCGAGTTTTGATCATAAATTTTGTGTGTGTGTATGTGAGTGAGGGACAGAGGGGGGAGAGATAACACCTTTTTTTAAAATAAATCAACAAACATTTTTTTTGTATATTGAAGTGATTGTACATTTACTGATTATGATTTATTAGTTAGAAGTACCTCTTCTAGTGAACACGAAATGCAACATGAATTTAAGTCTATATCAAAAACTTAATAATTAATTAAATAACATGTTTAGCATAGTATTCAAACAAAAAGCAATAGAGTTTTATATCACTCGGTAAACATTGTTCTTATAAATTATTAATACACGTTATGTTATTTTATGGGATATTTTCATTAAAGATTATTTTTATAATAAAATCATAAGTTATAAATAAACTAATAATGAAGAAACTATTTAAATGTAATCTATTAATGCACGTTACCATACATTACCTAAAATTACCGGTACCATTCTATTACCATAGATAAATCACTTTGGATTACCTCACAATATTCATGTTTGCATTGTTCTAATTATTTTTATTATGTTCTGCGTAAAATTGATTATTAAAAAAACGATTAGGTTTGACGCTAAACTATTTTATTTGATTATATTTTAAAAATAATGATCAAAACCGTACATTTTTGATTTTGGTTGCGTTTGCAGATCGAAAAAGACATAATATTTTTCTATCTTATTGTCACCTGCATCTATTTTAGGATATACAGTTTAACTTAGAATCTAATTTTAAAGCCATAAATAATGCATAGTTTTCTAACTTATATTAAATGTTTACTGAACGCAAACAGAGTACCGACTTTTAGAAAAAGCAGATTTTGATCTATTAATTAAATCATGTGGAATATAACCGTACAGTTACTCGCTTTGATTACGGCGTCGATCCGATTTAAACTGCTTATGTCAGAATTGAGAAATTCGCAAAAGTTTGTTTGTTTTCTATTAAGTCATTTTTCCAATAAGAAATATTTAACATTTTTAAAGCTTTAAAATTGGATTTAACTAAAAAGAGAAATTATTAATTTTCACGGTTTTATAATATTATGGGCGCATTGTTAGCGCGTTATAATTATAACATTTTAAATATGTTTTAACGCGTAATACTGTAAGTGCGCTAACTTACACATTAATTAAATACTAAGAAAGTTGTGTAACAATAAAAAAAATTAAAAATGAGTCCGGGATTATCAGAGTTGTCAAGCACTGTCATACTTTTTTCATTTTCCGGCATTAAAAAAAGCTAAATGGTGTTACAACACATACATATTACAAAATGTTTATTTGGTTTCCAATTATATATATGTGTTGTGACGCCATATAGTCTATTTTTAAGCCGAAAAGGGAAAAAAGTGTCGCAGTGCTTACAATATCTAGATTTTATAGAACATCCTAATTCTACTATAAGGATAATCTAAAATTTTAATAAATATCGATTTTTTAAACTAGATTGTCTCGAATCCTCTAATAATTATTGAAACATCGAGACAAATCGGGGTTTTAGATTATTTTGAAATTCTGGAACTGTATAATACTATATAATATAAAATATTTCTCGATCAATTTTCATCTTACACTAAGATGACATAAAGAAATGTAGAAATTCATTATAATTGATATTTTGTAAAAATCTTTGCTTAGAATGGGTCAATATTACTGCTAATTTAGTGTTCTATAGTAATTGGGAGTATTATTGAAAAAATTTATTACAATTAGTAAACTGAATGTGTAAAATAAAATCGAAAACCAGTTTTGTCAAAATGAAAACCTTAAATAATAAACGTACACAAGTTTGTATCGAAGTTAAATTTTGAAGGAATCTTTCTAATGCGCTTTGGACTCGCGTTTCTGCCGTTAGGTTAACGCTAAACACTTGAATTTCCCTTTCTTTTCCCATATTCTAAACCTTGCCAAAGTAATATACATCTTATAATAAATAATTTTAAGCGACAATGTTTTAAAAATAATACAGCAACAATGCTTACCTGATTGCGTACAAGACGCAACAACCTCATTCTATAATAATAAACATTTTACAACAATACTAGAGGGCTAACAACAATAAAGCATACACGCTTTTATTAGACTAACGTCATATATGAATTGTACACGATTTACCCAAAATTTTACAAAAACTTGTATGGAATTGTACTTTCCCAACTTCTATCCCACCTAAAATTCTCTTTAAATAATTTATTTAAAAATTTTATTAGATTTCTCGAGTCCTTAAGTAGAATCCCTATAATTTTTCTGCTTATGGGGTAAACCATTAATCCGTTTGGCCTGAATACTTGCGCAAAAAACGGGCTTACAGAATTAAATATATAGATTTATATATTATATAGCATACGGCACTTTTGTCACTCAAAAGGATTGTTTAACAAGAACGACATATTCATAGAAAGCTCACTTTTAATAGTTATTTGCCTTCTAATGTCACAAATTTATTAGTTTTCGAGTCAAGATGGCAAAATGACAAATACCGTTATTATTATAAGAAATAGAAAAAATCCCTTTATAAACATAAGACTGCGGACACACAGACGGACGGACAGACAGTGTCAAAAGCATAAGCTCTACTTTTTTATAAATAACCCCAATTAATTTTATACCAATCATGTTAGAAATATCTTCAATAATTTATACTATTAGAATATTGCTATTAGTATTACTATTATCTATCAACTATTAATACCCAAAGAATAACTCATTGCTTATAATTATTTATTTATTACTTGTTTATTATTTATTAATTTCTTGTAATTT
>JAQIXJ010001325.1:0-21593 GCA_034700185.1 Phthiracarus laevigatus
CAGGAAGGAAAATGGAAAAAAGTTTAAAAATCAGGATTATTCAGGAAAATAAAGTAAAACTTGTAAAAAAGTTGTTTTAGATCGAAAAACTAACGATTTTCCTTTAAAATAAATTCAGGATTGTTAAAGATTTTCAATTAAACATTCAGGATTTTTAGGGACATTAAATATGTCTCAAAATGCTTATTTTTATATGATTCGTTTACATCTTTTATTTTATTAGTTGTAACTATGTCCTATAAAAATAAGGACTATCCTGAATTTTTCGTTTCTGGCAATGATACAGTTGTGACGCTTTAATTATATTATGTAAAACAAGAACGACGCATTCATTTAGCTTTTGGGTTTATAAATATTTTAATATTGTGTTTGTTCATCTCTAAATGTGAGAATGCGAACACCGCCACGGACGGAAGACGGACCTACTCAAATCCATAAGCTCGCCTTTGTATATACAAAGTGAGCTAAAAAATTTATGAAATGGCATTATCACTTACTGGGTTTTTGATTTAATTTTTTTGGGAAGTAACTACTTTTATTATTAAAAAGTAATTTATTGTTGAATGTAAAAAATACATATAAAATTAATTTGAATTAGCGAACAACAAAAAGTAAGTAAAGTTCAATTAAGTCATAAACTGTTTAAAGTTATTCTCAGTTTATTTTATTTTTAATATGAACTTATTATATATATATGTGTGCGACTTTTTTAAAAAAAGTTTAACCTGAAACAAGAGTAACATTTAGAGCTATCCGAAAAACTATAAATCATTTTTAATAGAAGTATGCTTACAAACAGACAATCTTTTTAAAAAAAAGAAATTTTAATGATGCCAATGTAAATTAAATGTTTTTTTTAATATTTAGAATATATTGCTATAAGTGCCGGTATGTCTAATCTAAATTGATATTTTTCAAGTTTTATATTCCCTAATTGTTCATCAAAAAGTATTGAGCGAATTGAATTATAATCATAAATTTAATAATCGTTCAAAACTACTTCGGATGATATGATGTGACCAATTATTTAATGCGTTCAATAATAATGAATGGAAATAAATTATAAAGGTTAAATAAAGTCTAAACGAAAATATAAAAATAAGATATAAATCTTTATATGCTTTTAAATTATTAAAGTCGTAATGTTTTAATCAAATTTAAATCTGAAAATTTTATTAAATATATGTGTTTGCTTTAAAAACCTAAATATTTGCAAATAAATATATTTGCAAATAAATTATTATATATAACTAGTTCATTTCCAATTAAATTTGTTGATTATTTGATTATATGAATTATAGCATCAAGATTAGTGTTAAATTACTTAAGGTTCTGGAGATCAAAATTCTAGTGTGAAATTGAATTGAGCACTAAATTTATTTTGAAAAGAACTAAAAAAACAGAACCGCATAACATATCAAATTATACTTCATTTCTTCGTGTGTACACATCAGAAGACTTGAGATTTATTACCTAAATTTTATTATACGCACACGTATAGATAAAAATCGGTTTCTTCATTATGTAAAGAAAAAAGTTTCATAAAAATGTTTTAGTTAAACTGTTCCAGAAAAAAAACGAACACATCTATTAAAATGGATTTACATGTCGCTGTAATATATCTATATATAATCGAAGTGATAAACTCATTTGCATTCGTATTTCAGTTTGCGTATCAATAAATGACACCCTCTTTGACAGCTTAATCACATATACCTGTTGTATTCTAAAGCAAAACGTTAGCAAATAAAAACGATTTTGCTTTGAAAACTGAATCAGCTGTCAGTTTTCTGAAATATCAACGCAATTGAATGATTACGAACGAATTTAATCATATTATTTTTAAATAATTTCTCTCGCCGAACACAAAAAACTTACACGTGAACGCAAACAAAACAGTTATTTTGCGCAAATAAAACAGATTTGATTTATTGTTTATAATAAACAGTGCGTTGAACTTGTTTAGGTTTGATATTTTTAAACCATTATACGGCGCATGTTGCGATAGATCCGAGTGAATATCGATAACTGATCTAAAATTGTACTTAATTTTTATATATATTTTGCTGATATCTCAAATTTTCATTTAGCAAATTAATGCCCCAAAATTAAGCCATAGAAAAATTATTATCTTTAATATTTTTGGGCTACATTTAAATTATGCCAAAAAAGAATAGCTAGAAAAGAACTTTTTAAAATAATTTTGATAAAACGTGTAATCTATATTGATCTGGAAATTTATCTGATTTTCAAATATTTATCGGAATAAATTGTAGTGTATTACTCCGAAACTAGTAAAGTTAAGGTTACTGTAAATATAGTTTAACAAAAAATTAGTTTCTAAAAATATTTATTACTGCTAATTATTTAGTTTAGTTTAAACTGAAGATTAATCCAGATAAAATTAAACTAATATAAGAGGCAGACTTCCTTAAAACAAGCAAAGGGTGAACGAGTTGAGATTTATTGCAGATAACCCACTCCCTTCACTCTATCTTACTTTTATTTTGTTGTTTTTTCGTCTTCTTTTGTAATAATTGTTCACATGACTAGCGAATTATATCTAATTTTCATATAAAGTTAATTAAAATTGCTATAAAAAGTAAGCTGCAAATAAAATTTTTATGAACCATATATTTAAACTCATTAAAAGTTATAAAAAGTATTCAAATTTCGTTAAAGGGTTGCGTATCTTATAAATATTTATGATTTTAAATATTTTAAACGACTGTATAATGAATTCAAAACACACCTTTGTTACATAAAACAGTTTAGAACTTTTTTGTTTAGTTTTTTTCGGATATCAAAAATGTGTGTCACTTGAGATATGATTATTAAAAAATTGCATTAATCAATTGTTCGTGTATCGGTAATTATTATGTTTATAAGCATTGTATAAGTATTAATATATTGAAGTGCTTTAAAATTCTGAGTGCGATGTCTTTCTAAACTCCAGTTTTGAAATTATTATAAAACTATTTTTAAAATAATTAACAAACTTATTGTTTAATATTTAGTTAAAATTGCTTTATTATTCAACAGAAGATTTCAACGATTGTCTGTTATTTATCTCACTAAATACAGAACTTTTGTTACTTTTTTTGTCGAATATTATTAGATCTCGTAAATCTGTTATTTATTTCTATGAATCGCTTACTTTTTTTATTGTGTTTGTAAAACCGCTCTTATAGCAAATAATTCTCATGGCTAGCTCTTAAATTTCTTATTCAATTAATTAAACTAATATTACCATAAATGCCTTTTTCGTTCATTCAAGTTTTAGGAAAATACTTTTCAATTTTTCGTATGTGTTGTATAATTCATAGTTTATTTTACAATTTTTTCTATAAAAACCAATTTGAAATCTATAAATTTCAAGAAAAAAATCAATGTCAAACTGTTGAACTAAATTTACATTTAGAAAATAGAAAAAGGGTCTATTTTTTATCACTATATGTGCTGGTAAATGACCAACAGTTGGAACGAAAATTGATTGCATGTAATAATCACTGAATAAAATTCACATAACAATAAAGCTTTTTTAAGTCACAAAACATTTATCAAAAAAAAATCTTTTTTTTCTTTTTCATTGTTATTATAATGCGAGTTTGTCTGCCAAAAATCATTATACTTTTATTCGATTATTGATTAAATTCCGTCAAAAAAATTATTTATGATATCCAAGATGTTTTTGACGCGTTTCTCTGCAAAAAAAAATGCAATAAAATGTTTGAAATTTTTTTTGGGAAGATTAACCAGAATTTTTTTCCGAATTGATAACGTATATATCAATATTTCGGTGTTATCCAACAATATAGAGTAACCCAATACGCTTGCAAATAATTACAGATATGTTTAAACGACACACAAGGGCTCTCAATGTTCCGAAGTTGTTTCAATGGCATGAAGTGGAGCTTAAAGTGATTCCCAATGATTTACCGATTGGAAGCGACTGATGTAAGATTATATAATTACATGCATCGCTGAACAATTTAATTATACGATAAAAAATGTAAGTTTGTTTATTTTAAATAAGGCATTAGACTGTGCGCGCAATAACTCTATTTTAGACTTTATTCGGTGATTGCTTAAGACGCTATTAATAGCAATGAAAACTATGCAAATATATTTAAAGAATATATTTTAAGTTAAAATTTATTGCGATTTATAGTTAATATCGTAGAATAATCGGTATATTTAATGCATTAGTTTTGACCTTAACACGTTTATACTGCATTTGATAAATTGCGTAAAAGATTTGTCACTGGATAGCGCTCTCTATATTTCACTATATTTAAATCCGTTCTGTAAACAAGTTTCAATTTTGAATTTATACTGAATTAACCTTTTTGTGGCTTTAAGCTGAAATGCATTAACCAATTTGTTTAGCAATTTAAAACTATATTAAACATCCAAACTGGCTCCTGAATTGTAGGGCCCGGGGGGTCCAAGACTTTTTCAACGGGCCAGTGTCGGGCTCCTGCGTAAAATTTTTAACGATTTAGGAGTCTAGTAAACATATATTAAAATTATTAAAATCACAGGTTGTGGCAAACTTAAAATAATTTGTCTCTGAATAAACTAGACCTAACAAAGTCTATTTTACAAACTAAATATTTTAGAAAAAATTTTCATTAGGATTTTCATTAAAAAATTGTTTGCTTAATATAAATAAAGAATAATTATTGCTTTCAAATAATTTTCACAGTACTTTGCTGTTTTCACGAAGAATTGTTTATGTTTTCAACAATTTCTTTTTCTATGCCTGTCGAAGTCATTAAAAATGAAATATAAGATTAAAACGTAACTAAGATACTATAGAATAGAAAAAAATATTCTACATAATAATATAACAAAACGCGAAATTTTCGGAATCACAAGACATTGGTATTATTGTAAATAAATTATTTTAAATTAAACTCTACATTTTGTTGACAACTCTTTCTAACGTTCTAATAAATTTTGTCCTATGAATTAAAATTTTAAATAAAAAAACAATGAGTTATCATCGAGTATTTAAACAAAGTTATATAGCTTTTCAACATATTCTTTCGCATTTTGATCATTTAAAGATACTTTTTAAAAAAATCAAATTTTTTAAACTGTGAATATAGCTATTCAGACATATTCCGATCAAGAGATTATTTTTCTCACTTTTTACACACGTGTCACAAATGTGGCTGTAATTCCAATGAATTTATGTATAAAAAGTGTATAAAAACAAGAACGACATATTCACAGAGAACTCACCTTTCTTAGGTTACTGCATACTTAGGTGACAAATATATTAGTTTCTAAGCAAAAACGGCAAAATCCTAAACTCCTTAATTAATTTAATAAATCAGAGAAATCCCTTTATTAATATAAAACTTGTCACAGACAGACGTACGGATAGACAGACATTGTCTAAACCATAAACCCGCTATTTTTTATATAAAAAGTGAGTTAAAAATTATTTCTCGTTTAATCGGAACATGTCTGGAGCTATCCAACAATAAATATTAGTTACTACGCATATGTCTATTGAAGTTATATTTAATGCCACTCATTTTATAAAGACTGAAAATTGAAAGTTTTTTTCTTAGTTTACTTAGCTTGCTATACATACTTACATTTGGACTCCTTTTAACTTGCATGAGGTTAAATAATGCACACATTCTCTTGATATTTAATATGAATAATTAATTGAAATAATTAATGCATATAACATTTTTGATTAAGTTTTTATAATAAAATTTGTATCAACCAATTATTCTTTAACCGTTACGAGTTAGTGCCACGTCTTATGTTTCATTTTCGCAATAGTTCTCATCGAATTTAATACTCTGTAGACTAAAATTTAAACTGAATTGTGGTCTGTCTGTCTACCAATTTGTTACTCATTCCGTTTAACTCTTTTATCTAAATTAAAGTTCACTGATGGGATTACATAATCGATATTTGTAATAAGTATAAGTAAACATTACAAACAAAAATATAAGTAAAGAATATCATTGCGATCGATAAACAAAAAATATTCGATTACAGCAGTGAATGAAATTGAATTTTTTGGTCATATGTTCGCTATTATGTAGGTTTTAAAATCAGAACCAATTTTTATGTGTGCATTAATGCTTAAAATTGATGTTGAATTTGCAGAGTGAAAAATCAATGATGAATCAAATGTTTGAGCTATAAAATTAGTTTATAAGGTTCCTCTCATCCACCGAAAATTAAGTTAAACCTTAAACAATTCTTTTGTAATACTTTAAAAATCCCATTAGAACTTTTGTAAATATTTAATTTGTTTAATTCTAATTACGTTTAATTATATTTGAATGCCTGTGATGAATTTGTTCATGTCCTCTGAACAAACTTTCATCACATTTTTTGACGTAATTTATTTGTGAGATTTAATAATAAAAATTTTATAAACTATACTGGTAAAAAGGCCCTGATATGTAGATTTAAAATATTTATGGGAAATTTTCTTAAATTATATTTTTACAGTAAACAAAATTACTAGATTTAATAATTGCTATTTTAACATTAAAAGCTAAAAGAATTCAATTAAAACTTTAAAAGTGGATATAAGGAATGTGGTATATTTTTTAAGATCAAATTATGTGAAAATTAAACAAAATAGATTACTTTTTGGCGTAATTAATTAAGTCGGGTCTGATCGGGCCGGTTTATGAATGTTAAAAATTATCGAGCTCGGTTTTGGCCTGATTTTAAACATTTTAGTTTCAATCGGGTCTGAAAATTTTTAAAGACTTATATGTCTATTCTAAACAATGAGGACCAGTGAAAACTTGAAATCAGAAATATTTTCTTAAAAATATCTCACAACTTTATTTATTGTATACTTTACCATTCCTTTTATATCAAAATTGATTTCACATTTGTAAATTTATGAGCACAATTGAAATTCTAAATATAACTATATTTAGTATATAATTAGAAACTAATGAACACCGACATCAAAAAGTTTAGTTCTTTAATTAAATGTTTTTAATTAATAAATGAAAATTTAACTTATTATATAAGCCAAAAAGATTTTTATTATTTACATTTATATTTTAAATATAATGATATACTGTATTTTAATGCTCAACTTTCTTTATATAACGCTTTGATAATCGCAATTAATTAGTTGGAAATACATAACCGAAATGCAATATATTATTATCTGAACAGAAATAGCAGCAGCAGAAATAGTTAAGGGTTCCGGTGTGTATATGTGTGTGTACAGTACAGTATATCGGTATACTGTATAAGTGAATATATGTATGTGTATGTGTGTGTGTGTGGACGGCTTATACCAAATACTCAATTTAGCTTATGCTTTATCTTATTTCAAATACACACTTGATTGCGCTTTCGCTTTCATTTATTCCACTTCCACTATCATAGCCTCGCCTGGATCTAGTCTTAATGATCTCATATATAGGAATTCCTTTTCTCTATTCGGATTACTCGATATTTTAATTCGAGAGAAATGAAATTTATCGCTGAAATCTTTCACTTTAACTTTTTTGCCAAAGTTGGCAAACAATACGTATCGAAACCGTGTGGTGTCCGCATCATTGACTCGATCAAAGTATCGTTCCAGAACTATCACATTATCATCAATGTAATGAAATAAGTAGTTTCCGTGTTTGCCCTGATTTTCTAAGTCAAAATTGTTACTACGAAATACGGTGAGTTGATTAAATCGGTGAACCGCTTCCATTCGTTTAATCACGTTCACCGATGTATAGTTTGGGTGCACTGGTATCCATGGCTGTGATGCGTTTGATGCTGTAAAATCTGCATTTATGTTGGATGACCATTGCATTGGGCATAACTGTCCGCCTCTGTATTCCTATTCAAACAAAATTGATTCGTCTAATTAACAAAAAATATAATATTTTATTTCTAATTGAGACTAAAGGGTAGCAGAAAATTTTAGTTTCATTTAAATAACTTCAAATTCAATATAATGCATAAATGGATTAATTATTATAATTAATCTAAAATCTATATTGTATTAATTCATTTTAACTTTTGTCTTGAACGTCAAAAAAATGAAATAAATGGGCGAACATTGCCCGTAATGATCATGATTTTGTTATGAAAGTTATATGATTAAGATAGAGCTCAACCGATAAATTGATTACACGATCTTAAATACGAAAGTAAGAATTGATTAGCGTTTACTGCTATAACAAAAATAATCACAACGGTTGAGAAAAAATTAGAGTTATGTGAGTGGACTCAGCAATTGATTCTGTAAAGGAATGACCCAATTTCGGGTACGATAGGTTTCGAAACTAACTAAAAACATTCGAGAAAATTAGAAAAATTTTTAAAAATAAAAATGACAAACGTTTTATGTACTTTAAATGATTTTTGTGGGTAATATTCTGTAATTTGTCGGTAAAGGTCTGAAATTTCGACGGTAATCTGAAGTTTGATTACTTTTCATGAATAGTTTAAGACAAAAGTTTTTTCAAAAAAAAATTAAAAAAAGGTTTTCTACATTCTGGACTTATCTATTACTTTAGTTCTCTTAAGTAAGAAAAAATCATAACAATATTTACATATATCTGTCATTCTTCCGTATTTATTTTAAAAATTCAGTTTTCACTGGCACATCAATCTTTATTTTCTTAAAGCGGAAAATATATTTTGTTTGTGTTTCTGAATAAATAGTATTAAAGGTGAGATTATCAATCACAAAATATAAATCTATAGTTGTATGTATATACTGGAATATAGGCTTTAATCTTTTCCTATCTAAATATTCATATGTTTTGGATTCTATTTGAAGTTTTGTTCGATACCATCTATACTTCGATATCACTTAGAATTTCATCGAAAAAATATCGAATTACACGAAATTTTAATATAAAATTGGTGCTTACGAAACTAAGCTAAAAATTGACTTTAGATAGAATAACTAAGTAAATAAGATCCGGATATTTTTTAATAGAAATTAAAAATTAAAACACTAGAGTGTATAATAGTTTGCTGAACCAAATCGATCAGCAAAACCGCTGATATATTTTTTCTCCTCTGAGTATAATGGTATACGTTTTTTTAAAAAAATATCAACTCTAACGTGTGTTTACACTCTATCGGCAAATGCATCATAAATGACATCGGGATTATGTTTTGATCGATGAACACGAAAGTTTATACGAATTTGATTCCTTTTCATGTTGTAAAATAATTGTGACAGAATGGGGTATATTATTCACTGGTTTACTTAGTTTTTCTTTATTTTTTCGTGCGTTTCTTTTTGCATCGTTATTTTTCTGGGGCATAAAACCTGTGCATATTTTATTTTTAAGAATTTTTTATTCATACTTATTGTTTTAGTTTTCCTCTAATTATCCATACAAGAACTAATGAATTTTTTTGACACAAAATTAATGTATTAATCGGGTGACTATTTGGGCTAAAAGAGAATACTGCCTATTATTATATTGAATTTTCGCGATTATGCATAAAGTTAGTGCACATTATGCATTGTCCTCCACTACTGTTCGGTAATTGATGACTCTATTCTCAACGCTTTTCTATTGAATGTGTTATAAGCACTCAATATAGCAGTCATTGTATATTGTCTTTAAACAATTTTTACGTCAAAATGTATAACATATGGATCTGTTTAAGTTTCTTTGCATTTGGAATTTACTTTAAGAATAGTTGCCCTAAAACTATGCAATATAAATAAAACGAAATTTATTTGATGGTAATAGCAGGTCTAGTTTTATCGAGACGAATCCTAAATGGTTTTATGGCTCACAATTTGTTTATTAACTAATATTCATTTTGAAATTATTTTGTTCGTTTTTTACTGTATTATTTACGTTACTGTATATCATACATTTTAAACATACTATGTTATTATACATTTTAAACATACTTTGTCCAAAATTCACGAGCAATGTTTTGTCTCGTAATCCAAAAACAAAGTTTAGACTATTACATAAAATTTTGCGTAAAAATAGAAAAATTTACGTATTTATAATTTTTTTAGTAAATTAGATTTTTTTGCCGTATTCAATGATATTTATTACTTGCGTTACCTCTTTGTATATACGGATAATCATGTTCTTAAATATCATTTGAAAAAATTAACGTAATTATTTTTAAATTCAAACAAAATATTTGAACTTACAGAAAATTTTTGATGCTGTTTTATCTTTTTTTTTAATTGAAGGAGTATAAAATTAAACAATTTTGTTGTGTTTTAGTATAGATTATAAAGAATTTTTATTTTAAGCAAGTGCTAATCAAATGTGTCTGAATCAAACATTTTTTGTCTATTCCTATGAATGCATATAAATGTTCTACTAAGCCACGCCCACCATTCCCGTTTGCTTAACATTTCAATGCATTGATGGGAATAGTAAAAAAATGTTTGGTCTGAATGCTAAATCGCGCACACATTGCAAGTTCGATATCTCCGATGATAGACTTAATACTTATAGAAATAGCTATCAGAAAATATAGTGACAAACATGTATCTCAACGCTTGTCTTAAAGCTTCGTTAAATATTGATGCTAAACAATTTGGCGAATAATCATTTACTGGTTTATGTGATAACCACTCTACACAACCCTAATTAGCAATCAATATTTTAGAAATTTAAATTTAGAAGTTGGAAAAAATTTTGAAATCTATATATTTAAATTTGTAACGTTGGGGCAGTTACCAACAAAATACTGTACAACGACGACCTCTCTGTTAACTACTCATCACATCACTAAACTATTACAAACTGCAAATTACTTATAATCAATTTTACTTTTAGTCACTACTAGGGCTTTGAAAATCATTAGAAAAAAGGGTACAAAATCGTTTATTAATCGTTTAATAAATTGTTTTAAAATTTTTTAAATTTTAATTACAAAAATGAGTTATAATGAACAATCGTGTAATACTTTATGTTATGTTCACTAAATGTTCTTCTATTGTCTCAAACTAACGCATACGCTACCAACTATCTAACAGAGTTCGGAATCCGAACTTCGGATAACACAGTCAACATGTTTTCTAAATTTAAATGCAAATATAAAATGCGTCCCAACTCTTAATAACGCTGTGTCCCGTTTTGAGTACATATATGATTAGGATTGAAAATTCTAAGCTCCGCACTTTAAGTAGCGTTAGAAATTATAGCCCACATTAAAATGAACTAAAACCGGACTACTAAAGTAAGCTTTGTTTTTCCAAACTCTGTCATACTATCAACAACGTATGCGTTGCTAATAGTACGCACTGTATTTCGAAAAAGATATTTCTATGTAGGCGGAAACTAAGGGACAAATTTCACAATTTATTTTTATTCAGTTAAGTTGGAAAAATCTTCTAAAGTGAAAAAAATTAGATTTGGATTTTAATGGTTGTCAGCAATACAGTACCCTTAAATTTTTAATTTACTCAAATACTGTTATAAAAAATTGAAATCGTTTGAAATTTTTAAATTCGTTAGATATTTTTAAAATTGTTTGAGTCGTTTAATTCGTTTACTTAATTTTTAATTATTTTGGTTATACATTTCATTTAAACTAGTTATAAAAATAAATTATGTCATTTTAATAAATTCGTTAATTAACGATTTTCAACGCCCTATTCACCACTGGCTAATATGTTTATATTGTAACGCTTTTCGTTACTATATATGGGTATTCTTATTATATGCTTTACTTACTATTAAGTTCGTATTATAGATATTAATTACACAACAGATATTAATATACTGTATCTTAATATACAATTCACTCGTATTCAAAATGTCAATGTTAAGTCTCACGTGTATATTTCCATTAAAATAAAGTATTTATTATATACCGTACTAAAAGTATTGGTTATCAGTGATATACAGTATTTGTTTAAGCTTTTCTGCCTATACTTCATACACTGTTCACTTACGTGACACTTTATGGTAACTCACGTGTGTTCTTGTGCATCTTACATACACGTTCATCAACAGTATTCTGCGGTGGTTATTATTATTCCTAAAAATGTATAGCAGTAGTGGGTATCCGTTATAACTTATAACGAACCACCTTATACTCCATTTATTTATATCTTTTCAATATCTACCAATACATACACAACACTGTCATTATAATTATTGAATGATGACTAAATAATTCATTATAACACCATCTGCATTCATATAAGTTATTATAACACTTCATTCAATGATGAACGTTAAATGAAGTAACGTTTAACTAATTTAAAATTACATAACAGAGATTGTAGCGAATCGCCAGAAGAGAGAAAAGATTATTAATACATTACTACGGTACTTATTCTAAAACAGAGAACAATCTTCAAAGAATAGTGATGTGGCAGACTGGTCCATATGTTAGGTTAGATTTGGTTGGGGTTTATCCGATTCAATTTTAAATAAATTTACACAATTTTGCATATCGGAAGTAATAAGCTAATTAGAGTAAATTTTACAATAGAAAGATTAGAAAACACATAAGGTGAACAAACCTCCCGGTTTTCCAGTAATTTACCGTATTTTAACAACTTATTCCCAGACTCATGAAATTTATTTTATAAATTTACATTATAACTCTTGCCCATAATTTTTAGCTCACTTTTTCAGCTTTTTACCATGTCCGTCTGTATGTTCGCAGTCTGATATTAATAAAGTGATTTCACCAATTTATTTTATTAATAAATGTGGTAAGCATTATAAAATGTGGCTACAATTTACTAACATTGTTACACAAGCATGAATTAATCTATGAAAAAGTGATCTATCTATGAATGCGTTGTTCTTGTTTATGTTATAGCTTTATGCCGATTCTTGGAAAAATTCAATTTTTTAAAAATTCGAGGCATCCTACACAAGTATAATAAAATATGGTATTATTTTAGAAATATTCTTAATATTTTCCAAGAAAAAAAATTCTTTCGTACTTTTACCTAAGTTTATCATTTCAACCTTCGATAAAATTCTTAAACTTTTTCTTTCAACAAAATCTTTTCAAAAAACTTTATTTTATATTGAATTATTTATATATTTTTAAAATTTCCCAACAAAACTGAGTTGAATTATGCAACCAAAATATTACAAAAAACATACCATCGATAAGTATCAGAAACCACTTGTTTATTTACTATATTCATAAATATAATATTACATAATAACGCAAAATACATCATTTTTTCATCGCACACTTTTGCGTTTCGAAGATCCGCCGCAAATTTGCAATATATTTTATTAACCAAGAAAAAAAAGAATTTCAAAATAATACAATTTTTATTTTGATTATTTGCTAAAACTTTATACGCAGTTTTTTAAATTAATCAATACTGCGATTTAAATTTTTATTGTTGCAATCAAAATTTTCATATTTCCTGATTAAATAAACAAAATCAGATACGACGACGACAGCTTAACAAAAAGCATTTTAGTGTATTTTTTCACTCTATTTCGCGAAACGAATTCAAATGGAAATATTTTTTTTATTTGAATTGCAAGTTAAATGGAAATTTAAATGATTTTCGAATCATTTCTATAATGATAGCGATTTTAAATGGAACAATACTAGATAAGTCTCCGGAGAGAATGAAAAACATCTAAAATGATAGTTGTAATGGATTGAAAGAGCTTTTTCTATCTCGTAAAAACATAACAAAAAAATAAAATCAAAAAATACTAGTTTCTGTATTATTTTTTCCTATCATGTGTTTTTCGAAACATTTTATTTTGGTTTTATTTCTTGCTTACCCAAAAATATATTTGTTCTTATTCTTTGCGAAAAAGTAGTTTTTTATTGTGTTATTGCTAATAAATAATGAAAACTTGAAAGGTATTATCTATTCAATATGTTTTTTAGTAATAGCATGTTTGTTCTTATAAAATCAAAAATAAAAGCAGAGATTCATAATACTGTGTTCGAGCAATAATTTGGTTGAAAACGGGAGTTTAGTTTATTTAGAGGAGTTCATGAAACCAAACAAAGAGACAAAAGATAATGTTATCTTTTTGAAAGTGTCTAACTTATACAGATTACTCGAGTTTTCAATCTATAAAGTTTCTTTTACACTGATTTCTTATCAAAGAACTTATTTTCGTTACAATAATTTTCTAAGCTTTTAAGGATAATCTGGAATAATGTATGTCGGAATCATGTTTTGTTCTATATATTATTTATGGGTTTAAATTAGAAATTTTAAAATCTTTATTTAAACTTACAAAACAATACATTTCAAGATTATAAAAGTAAATAACCAAAGTATAAACTTTATGCCGCAATATTGACCATTGCAGTAATTTAGCAAACAAAATATAATATTATCTCGAAAATGTAAATTAGCTTATGTGCTAAATGTTTAAGCCTATTTTAAATAATTTTTTAACACTTCATTACTTTTTAACTGAAAAATTTCCCTTAACTATAAAATATATAAATAGCTTTTATCAGAAGTAATACAATACTACAATGAAAAATATAAAAATTTCTATT
The DNA here is from genome assembly GCA_034700185.1 of Phthiracarus laevigatus. Lineage (NCBI taxonomy): Eukaryota > Metazoa > Arthropoda > Arachnida > Sarcoptiformes > Phthiracaridae > Phthiracarus > Phthiracarus laevigatus. The sequence continues at coordinate 14,470 of JAQIXJ010001325.1, forward strand.
TATATGCTACAAAAGTTAACAATAATCAGTCACTTACGCAATGATTCTTAACAAATAAGCCATTTAGTTGCCTACTCTTATTAGAATTGATTATTATTAAACTAATATTACCAGTATGTAAAACCGTCAAAATTAGTGTTCGATAAAAAAGTTACCAAAATTCATTTTAAAAATAAGACTTAATTTTAATATAAAATATTATTAAAATTAATGTTAACTAACTGTTTATCAAAAGTCAAAATGATTGGCTCAAACGAATCAAATAAATCGTTACCATTGCGACAAATGCATAGAAATATATATAAAAGCTTAATAAAAGGGAAGCCTAAAAAAAGTGGTTGTTCGTACCTTATTAGTTAGAATATCGTATGAATCTTGTAGACCAATCTCGTCGCCATAGAATAAGCTGATAGTGCCAGGTAACATAATTAGCAGAAACGATGCGGTAATTGAATAGTGAAAACCGATTCGATTGGCGATGCGAGACGTTGCGACGTTACCAATACTCCAGTGAATCCATGGAAATGTTTTCGGCGCGTTAAGAAATATAGCGTTCACTTGATCCCTAATAGTCTCGGTTTTGTTAACATCGATAGTCAGTCGAAAATCAATCAAATCAAAATAATTTAAGATATCAACAATTTTGCTGGCATTGTTGTTCGCAGTGTTGGCATTACTAGCGATGGTTGGATCATTAGTTACTAATGGATTTCTCATATAATTTGACAACAATGTATGCCTACTATTGTGCACAAAATCACTCGAACATATTAGTATTTTGCGATTCCCTCGCCTCTCCTCCGTCTCTCGTCTGTTCAATAGATTCCTTAGCCGCTCCAATACGCTATATAATGCTTGCTCGGAATCGATTCGCAGTAGATTTAAATGTTTCAAGTAGAACCCATCGACATGGTTGAGCCAGAACTCGAACATGTCTAGCATTTTACGAGCGACTAAGGGATGCGACCAATTTAAAAATAGCCGACCGCCAAATGAAAGATGCGACTCTTCCATGACTGATTGGAGACGATCTGTCGCACTACTTGATGTCCAATCCAGATCCTGTTTCGTAAATAGTAAGAAGAAAAGAGGAAAATAGGATTTCGCTTTAAGTATCGCATGCAATTGAAACGCTTTTATATATTGTCTGTGAGCTCGACTCACATCAATAGTATTAAAAACATTAGTGATGTCCATAGGCTTAAAACGCACTCTCGCTTCAGCTTTGGTTTATAACGCTGATAAATGGCACCTGAGTTCGCCAATGGTCTCTAAACTCACTTTTTGGCTTAGGATTGAACCTTTTTTTCGCTAAACACTAATTTTTTACACTCTATCGCATGAGTTTTGTTTTTATTGGAAACTATTTGTTTTTTCGCATTAGTAGAGTTTCTGGAATTAAATTTTGATTTGAAATCGAAAATCAGTCAGCAGTGTAAATATAATGTTCCGATGAAAGTTTCAATTCTAATATCACACTATTAGATGCTTACCATACTTGTAATATTTTATAGAAAACTATTCTATTTGCTTCAGTATACTTCTAGTCAGGTTTTTCATTGCTTTCTATCCGTTATGTTAACGTTTATTTTCTTTTATATTGTTCTGACTCTACTTAATTCTGGATCATTAGATACAGAATTTGAAAAAATTTTAAAACCCCTTTATTAACAGATAAGTTAAGGATTTTAAAATTTTATTATTACTGTATTCGCTAAGAATATAATGTGCCTAAAATGAATATTAATAAATGTATACATAAAATTATTATCTATGTATTAGTAATTTCGTGGTAATGCCCAACTAAAATGTCAATTTCGTGCCATAATCTATGACAAATAAGACCCCTATATTTGTGAATGTTAGCTAAATAACTGGCTTGGGATGCGAACATTTGTAAGGCATTGTATGAGGTTAAGTGTGATTTACCAGTGGTCGTCAATTATTCCAGACCATAACATTTACTGCATGCTATTCTTCTTTTTTTGCCATAGTATTCACTCCAATTAGTAAAGGAAACATTGCGGTGACACTTGGAGTAATTTCCAGCACATAAAACGTGTATTACTATTGTGTTAACTATTCTATAAGCGGTGTGTATAATTTAATTTGAAAGCATAATAAGCAATTATTAATAATTTTATCCATCAAACTCGGACGGACACTGCTCAGGCTTAGACAATATTTATGGGTATATTTAGTACTACCACTGATAATATAACTTATTTGACAGCTGTTAAGTGTGCATTTGTTTTGTTTATACACTGCCGCATGCAAAATAGAAAGTGAGGCGTGGAATCTTAAGCAGAAATCGTTTCTCATAGGAAATACTAGCATATCATCGATTCAAAATACTTTCAGCAAACTTGGAAAGTGAAAAATCCAATTCAATGCATATCTTTGAATTTGTTTGAGTAAACATTGGAAAAAATTCACTATCTCTATTTAAATATTTACTAAATTTGAATTAATAAATACGAATGATAAGCCAATGGACATCATTATCTATTATTACAATATAGCGCATTAAAAAGAAATATTAGTCGCTTTATGCGCTTGGAATAATTGTATACATTATTTTAATTATGCACTGGTTTCCATTGTACGCCAGAATTCTAATTGCTAGCAACTATTAATTCAAAAGAGTGTCTCAAAGTTTAGTTTGGAATTCCGAAACTACGGCTAAAATTCAATTAGTTTTTTGATACCCTTACGCAAGATTGAGTCCCCAGAGAACTAAACCTTTGGAGCAATCTGGTAGTAATCACTTATATATATAATCCCCGATGACTTACATTGTTATCATCTATAACGCCGCTATAAAAATATTGATACTCTCCAGACTTATTGAGGAGCCAATGCGCTGCCCATGGATGCTGATCTGATGTATGCGTTGCACTTATATCCAATATAACTCTGATATTTGCTTTTCTTAATTCTTTAACCTAAACAAATTCAACTAATTATAGCCCGTTTTCTATTCAACCATTAAAAATCTTATTTATAAATTGTTTAAATTATGAAACTCATTTTTTCGAGTTGAATTTAAATTTGTAATTTTATGGCGTCCATTAAAATTTTATACATTTCTAACACATATTTGTTGAACTAAGGTAATCATTTTAATTTAAGAAAATAATATTACCTACTGGTACTGGAAATGATATTCAACGAGCATAATAATAATAATAATAATAATAACAATAAACCCCCCGTTTTCATACCATTAAAATGAAGTCACTTAGTTTGCCTAAATGCGGATCAACGCTATAAAAGTCAAGCACGTTATCATATCGATGAGGATAGTCTAATGCTGCGAATATTGAATTAAGTCTCACTGCTTGAATACCAAGATCCTTAAGATAGGAAATTTTGTCGATAATACCGCGAAAGTCTCCGTAACCATCGGCATCAGAGTCTCGAAACGATGCTGGAAATATTTCATAAAAAGTAGTCCCTCTCCACCAATACTGTTCTGAAACATAATTCACGTTATGATCTTCAGCTATTGGTTTACGACGCGTTAGATATAATACGATTACCAGGAGAACAATAGTCGTAATGAGAATGACTAATGTAACACTAAACACAAGTTTAATGGTAGATAGATATGAGTTAAGCCCGACAAATCTATAATCACGTCGAATGGTGGAGTGAGGAAAACGGTTTTTGATTAAATATCGTTTTCTAATTTCTTTTGATAATGAGTTCTGCATTTGTGTCCAGAGAGCGTCGGATGAGGCGTCGCCAACGATACTATCGTTAAGCGTTGCGGTGTTAGTGATCCCAGGTGTTAATAATAGATAGCCTACGCTTCGAAAGTCTTGATCACAATCTAAGAGTCGCGTAGCGCTACTCGTATCGCTATCGCTTGACGATGATTTACTTATAGCCAGGCTATTACTGTTACAGTTACTGTTTCCGATGGTATTCGTATTGGCATTCGCATTCGCATTCGCATTCGTATTGGCATTGGTATTGGTCACCATTACATTACCAGTAGCGATGTTAACTCTGCTCTCTTGACGCTCGTCTGGTATCTCGCTTAGCACGTGAAAGCTTACGCCTTTATTCAATCGTAAGGTCGGTGCAAATGAAATCGTTTCCGAGAGATGCATTTCACTTGCCATCACCAGTCCATCGATCTATTTTCATTAAAACAAAAAAAAGAGAGAAAAGAAAATAGCAATGAAGAAGAAGAACGCATAAACTTCATTGAAAGCGCAGCTGCTCTTTCCTAAATAACGCAAAAAAACACTTTTATGGGATACTGCACTGGCAATGCACAAAACTAGACTACAATTTTCTTCCTCATCCACGCTATTACCATTGCGCTTAACTATAACTTAATTCAAGCGCATTTTCGTGTTCTCACTCTCTCACACTTACTCTCACTCTCACTCACTCTCTCCAAAATCTGCTGCTCATTGATATTTTTATCATTAACATTACATCTTTTTCTCTCTCGTATAATAAAAAATGAATTTCGTTCACGAGTGAGTGCTGGCAAACTTAATAACTTATTTAACAATTTATTAAGTTGTCAAACATAGATTAGCGCTACAGTTATAATCTTAACAGCAAAAAAAAAACATTAAGCTTAATGGCATTAACTTAAATGTTAAATGAAATATTTACAAAAAAAACAAGTCAGCGTTTGTTTTAATTTTATGTCTAATACGATTATGGTAATAAATTAGCAAATATGTTAACTGAAAATCCAAGAATTACATAACGATAATTTAATATGTTAAATGCGTGGTTACAATATTTCACGCTAAAACGATGTGTGGGCTGTTTTTCAATAAATTTGTAACTGTTTAATAAAATAAAATTAAACAAACAATACTTGCTTTAACGATAAATTTTCCATTTGGAAAAAATTAAAAAATTTTTCCGAATCGATGTTTATTTACTAAAAACGAAAAAGTTGTAAACTATCAATCGCAGACACACTTAAATAATGGCTGTGAAGTGATCAAACGCTTTCTTCTAAATAAATGTAAATACGATTTTATTCGAATCGAAAGCGTTTTAACTTTAAGAACAGACACAGAATTTGCTTTCAAATAACGCGTCTAAATATAAGCGAGAGAGCGTGTGAGCAACGCTTTTCTCCGAAAAAAGTTTTCCTCCACCCAAACATACTTGACAATCAAAGCAGACATCATTTTGTTTGATAACCCTCTCATTTGTCTAAATAAGAAATACAGTGTTTGAGTCGTGCTTCACGTAAATTGCGTTTGAGATGTGTTTGCCGTTAGAAAATAGCGCTACGAACCAATCGTTATTACATGGCATACATGTTAATACTGAAATGCATGACATGCCAGAGAGAAAAGCAATATTACTTTCGCAAACTTCTTATTTGTTTCGATATTATTCTACTTATGATTTTTTTCTCTGTTATATGACGCTATATATGAAATATCAGAAGAGTTCAAATATAAAAAAGACATTGTATTGTGTAGAGATATTCTCGGATTAATAGAAAATAATTCTATACTTTCAATTAGAAATAAATATCAAATGTACGCGTTAGCAATAAATAGAAAAGTCTTAACAAGAACCACACATTCATAGAGAGTTCACTTTTTCAAGTGAAAATATTAATTACTGTATTTCTATTAAGTATGTGCATTTAATCACATGTTTTGTGCACGTATTCTACCATTGCGGCCATAAAGTCCGATTCTTATTTTTGCTAACACACGGACAGATACAGTAACGGACGAAGTCAAATCATTAGCTCCACTTAGTCAAAAAGTGAGCTAAAAATATTTTTGATGAAAATAAAAATGGCGTTATATCCGATAGAGTATGTGCCAAATTAGCATTACTTATTTTAAAATAAGAAAGGTGTTGCGAAAATGTAAAAAAACGCGACAATTTTTGAACGCTATATATATTCTCACAAAACTACTGTATTTTGCTAAACTGTGTCATTTTTGATAAATCTGAGCGGCAAAAAATTATGATTAAATTTAAATATGGATGAGTTAAAAACTCTAAATTATAATATTTATATCATTAATATTTTATATACTATGCATTAAAGATAAAAAATATAGATATTTTGCATTTGACAGCACATAAATTCTTTAGCTATTTAAGCAGAAAAATCCTATTAGAAATATATTGGAATACATCCAACTGAATTGGTTACAGAAAAATGCTTTGCTATTAGTTCCGATATTTTTTTGGTAATCTTCTTTTAATATATATCTATATATTCTGTATAATTCCAGTAAAGATGCTTATGCATTTATAACCCGCTTTCCCGTAATAAGCATTACCGTTCACTGTAAATAATAACTATAGCGACTGTTGTTGAGGCTTTTGACCGTTAGGGAAAACATTTAAGCATAGGTAAATGTTTTTCGACAGTTATCGTTTAAATCTAATGAGTTTGGGAACTAAATTTCACAACATTGGGAACCTAGAATCTCTTAAATTTACATTCACTTATATAAAATTACTTACTTTTGAATCTAATGAAGGATCGAAACTGGGTTTGGGTTCATTTGGTTTTAAATTTTAACATTGAATTCATAATGTCAATTAATTATATACCTCCCTTCCTCCCCCTTTCTTGGAGTACGAATGTGCAATAAACTATAACACATAAATTTATTACATCGGATAAATTCAAATTCACTTATAACAAGAATGATACTTTCATAGATTGCTTACTTTTTTATATGTTAATGCATACTTATGTAACAAATATATTTGGAATTTAAGAGGAATGCTAAATCCCTTTGTTAATATAAAACTGCGAACAGACAGACGGACGGACTGACAGATAACCAAATGCATAAGCTCGAATATTTCTATTCAAAGTGAGATAAGAAATTAACTTTATTTTTGAAATACTGTATTCTTATTTTTTATGAAAATTTAAGTAAACAATAATATATCAATAAATATGGAAAATGTAAATTAATTTGATCTTAAATTTTTCTCAATTCCAAACTTATAATTTCACAAATTTATTAAATTATACACGCGTAATATATTCATTAAATTTTTCTTATAAATTATAATAACACGTATGTAAATAACGGTTGTTTTCTTTATTGTTAGCAAAATTAATTAAAAGAAAATAATAACATGTATGCAAG
>JAQIXJ010001326.1:0-21573 GCA_034700185.1 Phthiracarus laevigatus
AATGCACATTTTTGTGACCCTATGTTATAAACAGCGGTTAATTTGTTATCATCGCAAATATCTGGTATATTTTCTTGACTTTGTTCCGAAATGAAGCCAATAAATACGCTTATATGTGCTATTAATATATTCATTTTATTTTTTAATAGCGTATGTTAGCCTATAGTTGTAAAAACAAATGGTTGTGTTTTCAAAAAATTTTTTATTAAATAGCGTACAATAAATTATTATTGGTTTAATTTTAAAATAAAACATTTTATTGGTTTATTCGTTGCACATGAATTTATTAAATTATTATTAACGTAGTCTTCAACAATGCGAAACGAGGTTTAAATAAAGACTTAATGCTTAAAGCTTATGCCGACACAATCACTATAAGCTCGTAACAATATTACATTATAATGATCATTTGTGTATCAATGATATGTTTAAATATTATAAACTAAGTTTAACTAATCTTATCATTTATAATAAATTTTTTCAAATTGTTGAATATGATAAAATTGGATATTGGATGATACAAGCATAAACTTATTTAAACGAAATTCTAGTCCAATAATTTTAAGTGTAAACAAGATCGATACGGTCATAATATCTGACTTTGTAAAGTAAAGTTCAGTTAGTACCATATATGGTCGCTCGCTTACTTCGTTCGCTCGCTCCCAGTATTCTAAGTTATAAAGTTGTATAGTGAATAAAACATTAATTCTCTTTCTATAAAACATTAGCGGCAGATGATTTAACCTTAATTTAAGTTTTTTTTTGCATAATTTGAATTTTTTGTCAATTTTGAGCCTGAAATATCATTATTTTATAGCAAACAGAGCCACTCAAATTTTATTCTTAGTTTTGATCATTTTTGCTGGATATTGCCTATTTTGGCCAGTTTTTAAACTTTTTTGCCATTTAGAGACTGGAAATCGCTTTTATAACGCCAAAAAGCGGCAGATGCCGATGTAGCTTTAATCTTTTTTTGGACGAATTTTGCTTATTTTGATACAAATATAGCCAATTTTAACAATTTTGAACCTTTTAATGACAATAATGAGCCTAATTTTGTTAATTTTGACACTATATTTTGACCTTTATTAACATAAGAAATCGTGTTAAATCCCTTAATTAACATAAGAAATTGGGAAAATCCCTTTATTAGAGTAAAGATCAAAATCCCTTTATTAATATAAAAGTGTGCACAGACAGACAGACGGACAGACAGACGGACAGACAGACAGACGGACGGACGGACAGACAGACGAACAGAAAGACGAACAGACAGAATACCCAAATCCATATATCTGAATTTTGCAGTCGGATAAAAAAATACACAATTTTTAATAGCTATAACACTTCATATCGTTGCACAATAATTTCAGAAACAATCAAAGCTTTTCATAAAAAGTTAGTAAGTGCTAGAAAATACACTGAAAGTGTTTTATTTATTATTCGTTAAACTTAAAACTTTTCTAATTATAATATGACTTATATTTTTTGGCAACAATTATATGATTAATAACTTCGAAAAGTCTTCGGTTCTATGACATGAACATTCCACGAATTAATCGTGTAAATTGAATATTTGTCTTCATTAGTTGTGATATCTGTTAATGTGTGCGATTGTTTCCGTTTAACTCCAGTTTTGATACTTTTCACTGAATTAAAAAACAATTTTTTATTTTACTAATAAAATTTTTTTAAAATACTCGATTTACTTTTCCGATAGAAAATAACGATTGTAGTTATTATCGAAACAATTATAATTGTGACCACTATTATTACGAGTATTATAATGATTATCGGGGTTAATGGTGTTTTATTTTTAGCATTATTAATTTCCAATGGACATGTTTTCCCGTGATTACAGCCTAATAAATCTTGAAAATCGCACTGAAAAAAAGTTTTAAAGACGTTTAAACGATTATTCTTCAATTAAAGCATAATATACAATATAAACTAAATATTTGCTATGATCATCCTTCGAAACGATACGAAAAACGATATTCTGATCCGAAATAGGTTTCGTCGCAATCACATATAATAAATTCATAATTTCAATAATTCCGATATAAATATAATCGCCATTAATGTCGTTTGAACGCCAATTCATAGACTTTTCTGCGTCCCGTATATTATACCTTAAATTACATAAAGTCTAATAAATAAATTATAATAATTATTCAATAATAAATACCAAATTAATTCGCTATTCCAAGCATTTTCTCCATTTTCTCCATAACACTAATTCATAGTTATTTGAATGATAAGCCAAACTTGTAAAGCCAAAATTTGACTGGTCCGTACAAACTGTAAGATAACTAATGTTGTGGCCAAATACATGAAACCGGAGGACTAAATGGATTTAAATTTCATTGTAATTCATTTTCGTTTAAAATTGCCACATATTTAACTTTGTAATCGATAAAAATCTCAACATAAGCTTTTCGTAAATTATCACTATTACTATTACTAAGTGATCGGTGATTGCACTCAAGAATATCAGTGATTATGAAACCAGATATTGTATATGAACTTACTATTTAATGGAATTTTTTTTAATTTAAGGCAAAAAATTTTAATCTAAGCCAATACCGACTATTTTCTTTAACTGGTTTTTCAATATTCGTAAAATTTTCAAACTGCCAAAACCATTCACCACGTAAAATACATTTTTGTGACCTTATATTAAGAGATCAACAATATAATTTTTTAAATTGGTGTTCGAATTGATTCGATTTTAATTTACAATTATGTTATGACTGTCTCGTGAAATCTCTTAATGCGTTACTTATGATATAAACTAGACTAGTAAATCGATAGCAATTTCGGAACCCGACCCGATCCGTACCCGACAGGTTTGAACCCGACCCGACCCGGCCCGATAATCCAACTTAAGCAAATGTCAATAATTTTTTGCAAAAAAACTTCCACATAAAATATATACTGTATTTTAGTAGTTTTACAACTAATATTTGTTATTTAGTATAAATAAAGTTGTTTTTTTAAAAATGGTAAAAGTTTTCCTAAATTTTTTATCATTTCTTTGTATTTTTTATGATAGTCGGGTTTTGTATTATAAATTTTAACACCCGACCCGACCCGTACTCAAAAAGTTTGAGCCCGAACCTGGCCCGACCCTACAAACTTGTCGGGTACCCGACCTGAACCCGACATTCGGGCACCCGTTTATTAGTCTAATATAAACAGCGGTTAATTTGTAATCGTTGCTAATATTTGGTCTATTTTATTGTGTTTGTCCAGTATTGTGACCAATAAATAAGAATATTATATGTATTATTATTTTCATCATATTTTTTAATATAGGCTAGAATACTATAGTTTTAAAAGGAAAGGGTTGCGTTTGTGAAACATATATCATTAAATAGCGTATAATAAATCCGTTATTAATTATAATAGGTTTTAAATTTAATAATTAAACATTTTTATTGGTTCATTCATTTCATATTTAATAAATTATTATTAATGTAGTTTTAAACTGTGCGAAACGTGGATAATTAAAGATATTTTGTTTTATATAGAAATTATTTCAAGTCTTGTTTGTTATATTATTATTAGGGATAGGAATTTCCGGGACTAAAAACTGGCCAAAACGGTAGGGAACCGGGAACAAAAATGTACCAAAAACGGGAACAGGATACGGAAACTAAAACTTATTTTAAGTGTGATCAAAAAATAATAATTTACAAGAAAAAGATTTAAACGGCATATTATTATGAAAATTTTTTAAATTTTCTTTCGAAAAACGCTGCCAAACGCTCCTTCAATAAGTATTTGAAGTAACATTTAATACATTTAATATTAAAAATATGATACTATTGAAACTATTTTTCTAGAATTTCAATAATTAAATTCCTATTTTTCTACTTTAGATCATTATAGTAATACTTTAAGAATGCTTTTGTTTTATATTTAGAAATTTCTTGTTAAATATAGCAAAAACGGGTACTTTTTTACATAACCAGCAAAACCGGGAAATTAAAACCACTTTTAATTAAATGGTCGTATTCAATAGAAGTTTATATATTAATCTCCCAGGTGTGTGATCAAAGGAAAAAACCGGGATTTGCCAGGAAATCCCTATCACTAGATATTAAAGTAGTTTTGTCAATGACTTAAATATTCGATGGAAAAGTAGAATACACGATAAGAATATGTGAATAATTGAATTTTTAGGCAATTGTAAATTAATTTTCAATTAAATTTTTGTATTTATTAGGGAACACGATAAAGGACCGGAAGAATTTTTCTCTGTATTATTTAAATTAAAAGAAGAAAATATAAGATTTAAACTTTCAGTAATTGGAGAAACTTTTACGGAAATACCAGGTTATATGCTCACGTAAATTGTTATTACCGTAATAATTAAATAGGATATCGGTTTTTTGACATTAATTGTTAGCTTATTGTTTGAAATAAAATTCACTCTTATACTGATCCTCGAGTTATACAGACATGGATGGTGTACAATCTCCATCGCAAATATTACTGCACAAGAATTTTCTTGAAAAAAGGAGATTAATAAAAGATTACATAATCAATATTTTTTAATTTCAGACATTTTTAATTTGGCAAAAAATAAACTTGAAGAAGAAATCGTTAATTGGGGATTTATAGAAGATAGAATGAAATATTGGCAGATATTGAATACGTGTAATATAGTTGTATCCACTGCTAAACATGAATTTTTTGGAGTTTCAATGTAAGCTTACGCTTTTGTCTATTAAACCATTCATTATAGTTGTATCATTTTTAATAATACTATTAATAGGACTCTTCTTAATTATACTAATTTTGAAGCCAGTTTATGGAAATTTTCTTTACAAATTACCAGAAATTTTTTAGAATTTTCCCACATTTTATATTTATTTTAGAAATTTCCCATTTCTTTATTATTTCGATATAAAGTTCAAACTTATAGGAACGAAAAATAACCATTGAAATTTTTAAAAATGAATAAATTATTAGACATTTTTATAACTTTTAATCAAAATTTGTTAAAGTTTTATTTTTTAAGCTCATTTTGTTTCGCAAAGGATTACTTTATGGAATTATTAACATAAATTAGTTAATCAAAATGAGATTTAAAAGATCAAATTTAATCGAAACTGTCAAAATCGACATCAGATTCATATTTAAATGCTTAAAGAATTTCACAGTTGCAATCGTTGTCGAGATCAGTTTCATTATTTATGATAGAAATATGACATAGGCTTATACATCATAACAATTTTCTCATAGAATTTATGAAAATATGAGTGTATGCGTATACTCGTGCTTTATTCATGTAATTTATTTTACTGTAGGCTGGAAGCAGCTTATTGTGGTTGTTTTCCGCTTTGCCCAAACCGATTGGTTTACAATGAAATATTCGCACGTAAGAAATTATTATAAATAATTAATCGTTAAATTAACTTAAACAATACTGTAATGCTCTTACAGAAGAAAATCTGTATAATTCGGCTGAAGATTTAGAAACAAAACTTAAGACTTTGATCGATAATAGCAACTATATTCCAAAACTTGAAATAAATTTTAACAAATTTGATTGGAATTCATTAAAACAAGAATATTTGACTTTATTCGATATAAATTAAAGGTAAATTGTTTTATTATTGAATATTAGTTACATACTGACAGTTCAAATAAATGAAGCTTATTGTAAATTTACTTAAAGTAAAATCGCATAAATAAAACGTTTCGAATGCAAATTATTAAAAATTTGCTTATAGACTCCCAATAGTATAACTGTATTTAACACAGTAATGGCGACAAATAATGAATTAAATGATAATTTAATTTTTAAAATATATATTTATAACAAAATATTCATGACAATTCTAAACAATTTGAGCTAAACATTTATTTTAATTTGCTTTTAGAAAGTAATTTTACATTTTCATTTTCAAAACATTGAATACATATATTATTTTTTTATTTTTAAAATAATTTAAAAACTTATTGAAGTGACATTCATTCAAATGAATCACAACCAAGAAATTATCTCAAAGCACTTAATAAAAAAGACCTCTGAGAGCACAACCTTATTTTATTATAAACTATATTATAAACTTTGAATTTAATCTAAGTTATATTTCTGAAATATAATATTTTTGTTAAATTCAAACCCTAAAACATTTTTCGAAAAAATATTAAAATTATACGACAACTTCACAATTTAGTTTACCGATAAAACTTTTATGGATTTGGTAATAACATTGAAAATAATATTAAAAATTTAAATTGACTTTAAGGATTAGATTTTATATGGAAACAGTTTAATTAATAATAATCTAATTAAATTTCAAATCTACTTATTTTTAACGTCAATACATTTTACATATAGTTAGGTAAGATTTTGAGGTATTTTATTTTTTTGTCAACAATTGAATTCTATAATTTTTATTACTATTTATACGATTTACACTTATATTTAAATTATAAGCATAAGTTCGATTCGATTCTAAGTATTCGTCATTTTAATTTTATTGTCTAATTAAAGACATTTTTTAGCTCATTTTCAAAGAAAAGCGAGCTTATAGATTTTACAATGTGTTATTGATGGACATAAACTATAGAATTTATGCGCAAATTTGGAGAAAAGAGAGTTTCAACATAAATAACATATAGCGGTAATGTTGTTTAGTCCATCAAATAGAAAGTATATGAATGTTCGCTCTTATTTAAAATATAACGTCAATGAAATATAGAGAATAAGAGATTTATAATATCAATAAAAAAATAATGATACGTGCAAACAAAATTAAAATGATGCAAATTAAAAATCAATTCACAACATTTATTTTGATACATTCGATAACTGTATAACTCTTATAAAAAATTAAATATTCAAATATTTAAAGACAATAAAAAAATGATAATCAAATTTAATCATTTACTTCTAGAAAACGATTAAACCTAAATTCTCAACTAAGTATATAAATATATTTACTAATGATAAATAGATAATTGAAAAATTATTTTCGAAGAAAATGAAACCTAAAAATTGTTCTTTAATTGTTAGACATTTGTGATTCTGGCATCACGTATGATATATCGTCCCACGGATGACGGTATAAACCTTGTTTCAATCTTTTTTGATCCAAATAGTGACCTAAAAAGAAAGTGTCAAATTTTTTATATTTTTCTTAAATTATAATATGGAAAAAATTGTTACCAATAAAGCCAATAGTTCTTCCGAGAACGAATAAACCGTTCAAAACACCAATATCTATATATTCTTGCGCTTCTTCTCTAGTAAAACAGCCGCTGTTCCTGAGTAGATCAACAACCGAAACGGCAACGATTCCGTCAACATTTAATATAAGATTGGGTTTCTATTTTTAAATAAACGTTAATAACTTAATATTAAATCTGTAATACATTTATACTTTAGAAGTGGTAATTTTTTCTACTTCTAGAGCATAGTCTAGAACAGGTGTGGCCGGGAATGTTTGCTTAACATAATCCTTCATTAGTTTCACGCGCATATCTGGATTATTAATTGATTTAACTCGATGTCCAATACCCATAATAAGTTGACCCTGTTTTCTCTTGGAATTGACGAATTCGTGAGGAATCATTCCTGAGTCATAAGCTTCACTAAAATGTCGCGCTGCTTCATCCAGAGCACCACCAAAACGATCGCCAATAGTTAGCAAACCTGATACTAGCGAAGACACCAAGTCTTTACCGGCTCTCGCGCATACAATTGTGTTATGGGCGCCAGAAACGGCTGGTCCATGATCTGCAGTTACCATAAGAACCATTTCAAAAAACTTGGAAGCATATGTTGGTAATCTTCGTTGAAACCACAATAAGCTTAATGTGCCACCGATGCCTAATTCTTCCCTAATAACAGTTGTAATCGGTATTCCTGCATATGAAAGTTCATGACCCCTTTCATCACAAATTGATGTCATAAAAGATGCCGGTTTACGAATAAGACCCAATTCACGAGCCCACGTATAGTCCATTGGAACGGTTGGTGGCGGCTGTTCAGGCTGTGGTATTATGATATTGAGTTTCACCAAATCTTCATATACCCTTCTAATGATATTTCCGAGCTCATCGAAAGTTGGTGGCACATGTACGCCATGTTGAGATAACTCTTTATTCTTTGCGAGTGCCGTTTCTCGATCACTATTAGCACACGCGCCCGCGTGTCCGAACTGCACCTCAGAGGTGAACATTGCGGCACACGTTCCGATACACCACGCAACCAATGGTTTTGTGAGACGTCCTTCTTTAATGGCATTACATACTTCGTATTCCTCAACGCCACCAACTTCGCCCAAAAGAACCATCATCTTAATATCAGGATCACTTTCGTAACGAAGAAGGTGATCTAAAAATGTAGTTCCAGGATATCTGTCGCCACCAATAGCTACGCCTTCGAACACTCCATTAGTTGCTCGCGATATTATATTGTTTAATTCATTAGACATTCCACCAGAACGAGAAACGTACGCAACACTTCCAGGCCGATAGAGCATAGAAGATAGTATGTTGTCCATCATTCCACCAGTATTACCAATCTTAAAGCATCCCGGCTTAATGCCACCAACAGTTGCCGGTCCTATGATAGTCACTCCTTTAGACGCAGCCTCGCGATTCATTTTTCGTGTCATGTTTTCCGGAATTCCTTCGGCTATTATGGCTATTGTTCTTATTTGAGGATATAGTAAAGTTTCTAAAGTGCTTTCATATGCCGAACGAAGAGATGCAAAATTAATTAAGACATCTGCGTCTGGATGTTTTTTCATGGCGTCTGACATATTTTTGTATACTGGAATCAAAATTTCTTTGTGTCCCCAATAGAATTTTTGCTTATGATCGCCGGTAAAAGGATAAACCATCGCTACAACCGAACACTCCTTTCGAGAACAGACAAAGTCAAAGTCTAGCATACTCTGAACCGCTCTATTTTGCATTCCCCATACTATTGATTTAGTTGTGGGACTAAATAACGGTTTCGATGAATTATCACTACTAGTTGCAGATAAATATTTGGTAGCATAAGGATTTAAATCATTATTTAAGATAGAAGGAGACGAATCGCCGAGTCGTGTCTCATTACTCGCATTGTTTCCGTTAGCGCTTATGCTTCCAGGAAGTAAAAAATTAGCTGTGGTAACATTAGGCTCTGGCAATTGTGGAATTTCCTTTTTACCTAAAGCCATAGCAACGATCGCTGTCATATGCGTTTCAGGGCCAAACACGTGAACTGGAACTCCCAGAGTATTTCCAACTTCTCGAATAACTCGCAAACCTTCCTGATAGTTAGGACCGGCTCTTCGCACAAATATCGACACATTATGCTCAATAAGCTTATTCTGAAATTCGCGCAATGCTTTTACGATTCCTTTGAACGTTGCGGCAACATTCGTAAAGTTAGCGATTCCTCCACCGATTAGTAAGATTTTTCCTTTTGCATGCTTTTCTTTAGTCATCAAACCAAGAATTGTTTTCGCATATTCGTAAGTCTGTTGTTCGCTCGGAGCTCCAGAATATTCGCCATAATTAGCTAATTCTGAAGCGCCACCCAATTCGCAAATAGTGTCAGCATATATAACCGAAGCACCGCCGCCAGCAACCATTGTCCAAATTCTGCCATCTTTATTAAGAATAGTCAATTTTAAACTGGCGCCACTTTTTGAGTCTAAATCAGCGATATATGCCTCTTCGGGAGTGGCGTCGCGACCGAATGGCGGCGGAAATTCAATTTCCCCCCATTTTTGTTTGCATACAAACTCCGCAGTGGCATCCAATTTAGCTGCCAAGTCCAATATATACACCGATTCTTTAGTTATTACTATAATAATAATCATATTGATTTATTTTTAAAAATATATCCGACAAAATATGTATTCTTACCCAATGGATTAATTTCTAAATATGTAAAGTATAAATCGACATAAACGCGATATAAATCCAAAATAAATTGGCAAACATTATTCAATTTGTCTTTATCGATATTTTTTAATAATTGTGATTTCACATCATTTTCAGTTGGCTTTGAATCAATAGGAATATCCAGCTTAAGTGCCTTTGATTCGACATCTCCTATATCTACGCCTCCCAAGTGATAGAATAAAATTGTGTCACCGAAACGATGCGAATATATGCAGATATAAGACTCTTCGCTTTGAGAATGTTTAATAAATGGTTCGATTATAAAATTGCGAAGTTTACCCGTAGCTTTGCCAATCTGTTATATTATAAATACAGTATTACAGTATTTAACTATTTTTCCATCATTAATATGAAAACACATATTGTATTGATTTATTTCAAATAAAAAATTATTCACTTGAAAATATTACACTTTAAATAAAAATAATATGTTTACTAACTAATGTTTATTGGTTTATAATTTATCGTTAGACTACCAATTGGTTTTAACTAAAAGGTTGATTTGGTATCCAATGGCAACTTTAATGTTTTTTAAACGCAAACCTATACTTCTATAATAGAATCAGTACTTGGATTCTCCAGGCTTATGATATCCGCTCTCGAAACTCAATGCAGTCACTTTATTCGGATCACTGGCCTATTTGCATATACCCGGGCTCGAGATTTATGCATAAAAAACACGAGTCTGAGTCCAGGTTAACTTTGCCATCGTAAATTTTACTCAAAATACTGTATTTCCAGGATTCAGCTGGAAAATGCTACATAAAATAACAAAATTACCAGAAGATAAAGCGGGTAAAACCTAGCAATTACTACAATGCTATTCTAGTGTTTGGCTGGTTTTTAATTTTTATGTGTCGGCTAGTTTTGGGTAATAATCTTTTTGATTATTTTTATAACCCCGATATTAAACTATAACTCGATAAACAATTGCATTAATAAGCTTAAAAATAGGGGTTTATACTATTTTAAGTATTGAATAACAATATTCTACATTAAATATTCAAAAATATTAATATAAATATTAAATAAAATATGTAAATATAATATGAAATTTTTTAGAAATTTCTAATCGAATAACTTAATTAAATTAACATTTTAATATTAAGTCTCCAATTATTGATTAATTGATTATATTATCAGCTTTTTTTGGGTCTCACGCATTAAATAATTATGTTCTTGTTTATTGGCTGTTCGGTTCGGGTTCAAAAGCAAGTTTGACGGTTTGTCTCGGGTAACAATAGTTAACCCTAGACTTTAGCCTATACTGCACCACATTTTTAAAACCCCAATGCTACTAATTTTAATTACAACTAAACATAATTTGCAAACCGGACATAAATTAATAAAAAACAAAAAAATCTTTTAAAAAGTCGAGTAAGTAATCTAATAATACTGTATAGTAAAATATGATATGATTGAAAAACTGTCTAATTAACGGAAGCCCTACAAGTTTTAGAAATTTTTATAAGTTTTAATAAGAAATTGCTTTCAAAGAAATCTTGTTTTAGTGAATTTTAATTTTATCTTAATTTAATTAAATTTTAGCAATAATTAATTATTATATTTTTAACATATTTGACAAATAAAGATATATATTTCGGGTAAAAATATGGAATAAAGTAATTTTAAGTATCACTATTCAAATAAAACTTACAAAATTTAATTAATTTTAAACTTAATATGAAACAAAATATTTTTTAAAAAATCTGCAAATTATTAAATAATCTGATAGTAAAAATATTTGATAATAAATTATTAAAATCGAAATAAACGAAAATAATCGGACAAACCTGAACATCTTTGGACATTCGGTCGTAAATCCATTTTTTGACATCATTAATATCAGCATTAACTAAAATTAGTCCCAACTTTCCACGTCTTTTGATTAATTGATCTGGTTTTACAACCAAACGCTAACAAAAAAACAAAAAACGTAACGTAAGTATTTGGTTGTTTCAAACAACAAAAAACAAATTAATAGGAAAACGCGGAAAAAAAGTTGCGTAAATAATAAGTTTTGGAATTTACCTCTTGCTTAAGCCATGGATTGTGATTAACAGCAGTTTCGAAATTCGTTTCCTCGTTGACGACAACATATCTGCTGGCAATGGCAGATCCTTTCAGATATCTATTTAACAGATCTTTGCCCGTTGCCTCACGAATAGCTTTTGCGGACATTTTGGTTTCAATTTAAATTTAGTTTTTCAAATAAACACGGCTTTTTGATACGATAATCGTAAAATATTTTCGTTGCTAAAACGATTTTAAACTTGCGATTAATTTTCTCGTACGAAATTGTCGCTAAAACGTACACACGTTTTGAGTGAAGGAAAATGAGTTTTCTATTGATTTATACATTACTTCAACACTCGCTTACGTCAATAGAAAAGTCTACTCTATTTTAAAGGGGATTAAACATTCGCGATATAATTACGTGTTTGTGTCGTAATGCGTTATACCATTCAATGCACTATTTATTTTAAACCAAACTGTTTTTCTATAAACAAATTAAACTTATTATAATTTTCTCAATTAATCTTATATTAATCTATAAAAACATCAATTATTATTATTTTCATTTTTAAATTTTATAAATCATTTTTCGTTTTAAATGTTGAGTTCTTAAGACAGGAAAAAGTTTGTGTTATGTTGTTGTATATAAATTGTGGATTTTCCGGGCTTAAAAAAGCAAATACAAAATCATCAACAATTTGATGTTTAAAACAAAAATGCTAATCTTTCTCTTCAAAAGTGTAAAAAATAAAACATTTCCAATGTATTGTGTAATTTGTTTAATTTATTGTACTTTAAATCAATAAAATATTTTTTATCTAATTATTAATAAATCTTAGCTTAAAAAATGAACACCAAATTACCAATAATATTACCATAAAACGTCATAAAAATTCTGATTCAGATTTTCTAAACTAAAAATATATACATTTAAGGTTAAAATAATGCAGTTTAAATTTTTTTATTTGATATCAAAATTCAGATTAATTTTCTTCTCGCAAATGCTCGAATCTTTATTATTATTGATTCACAAAAAGTTTTTTAGCATAACTAGCGGATTTGTTTTACCGCACTTGTTTTGATTTGTAGCCCAATACGAGATCATATTCTATTATTTAGTTTGAAATTATAAATGGAAATAAATTTAGTTTATTATAATAATTCTTTAGTCAATATTTTATTTTATAGAATTGAAAGCGATAACACGAAACACATTTTTATCTAATATGTTGCCATTGATGCACGCATACATCAAATAAATTCTATAGCGTGATTAATAAAGATGAGCATAAGCTCAAAATAAAACAAGTTAGACTAAATTTAAAAGACTTTAGGAGCTTATAGTCTGTAAAATCAAGCTTATACGGGCGAGCTTTTTTGAGCTTGAGTTCTGGAATGATAGATAAAAACATTAAAATAATAATGTATTGCATTAATTGAATTAACAAACTTAATATTATATTACATGCATTAATTGAATAATTTTAAAAAGTTTAGATTAAGTTAGATTTTTCTATTTCTATAGTTGTATCTTAAAATTTTGAAAAAAGATTCTTCATAAGATTAGCCATATCTCACGTTAAACAAATCCTCCCATAATTACTAAAATATTAAACATTTGACGACTAAAGTTTAAAAAACGTTAAAATATATTTATTTATTATTTTTAACTTTTCGATTATGTGTTAGGTTTTATTATATATAAACCAGTATTTTTCTATATCATAAATCAAGATCAAAATTACTAATCTATTTTATTTGCGATAAAAGCATCAAATATTTATTTACTTTAATTTACGTTAATTCATCTGTTCATCAATGATTAAGTAAAAAAAGTACTGTCATTTATTTTTATTGCTTAAGTTTGATCAGGAGTTTTCGGTCCCAAACCTCTGTTGCCAGCATTCATTCTGTTAGCTCCCCATGTTTGTTCTGCAGCATATTACAATTATAACTTTAAAATAAATGATTTTTCAATATATTTTTTATTTTAAATTCATGGATAAGGGCGAAATAAGTAAACTTTTTTTCATTGTACTTTAGCCATAACAGCTCATTTTAGAAAATCAATTTTTTGGTTTCAAGTGTGAACTCACAATACAGTATAAAGTTCAAGTTGATGGAGATTAAGCCAATTGCCATGATTAATGATTTACCACAACCTATATAACGTGATATTACATGACGCAATAATTGCGCGATACTAAGCACATGTATATATGATCATATAGACAATCCATATGATTGTTACGATACGAAATACTGGATTAGTTGCGCTCTACTCAACCAAAATAGCGCGACAACAAATCATTTCATTATACATATCCAATTAAACTTCGAAATATTATTTTAAGAAAAAGGTAATTAAAAATTGAAAACAGATTTATTAATTCGTATAACGAATACTTATAGTTTTTATCGTCTAGTTTTACAATATTATTAATAAATAATGATTCAAAGATGCAAAACAAGTGTAAATACAATATTAACCTTTATATGCATTGAAAATATTCATCTCAAAAACGAAAAAATTCATATATAATTAATAATTAACTTACTATACATTTTAAATATTATTATATTTTACACCAAATATTCATTATTTTAAAAGAGAATATGAAATTTTACGGTTAAATTAAAAATTACAAAAGATAATTGATTAATGTTCGCATTTTTCTTGTGAAACACGCATAACCTTTAATATAAAAATTTTTTAATAATAAATATAACAGCAATAATCAAAATAATTAAAAAATTTGTTTATAACAATCATAGCGTTTCTATCAAAGTAGTAAATCACCAAAACAGTAAATAAGACATCGATTATTATAGAATTTTTAAGGTTTGCTTCAGTCTTTAGATTAATAGCAGAAACTTTTACTGATTTGGAACTAAAAATTATGGAATTCAAAAATAACGTAAAAATAGTCTATTTGTTGTCAACAACAATAAATTTGTACCGTATATTCATTGTTAAATTAAGCGAAGTAGAATTAATAAATACCGGTAATTTAAAAATTTTAAAGGTATGCCATATGTGCGCACTCGAAAAATAACAATAAATTATTTTTTAAGTATTACGGTAGTATTTTCAGTAACATTTCTTAGCACTAAGGATCTGATGTATTAATAAATGGGAGAAATGAACAAAAAATTAAACTGATTGAATTTAAGGAAATCTTAATTGTAAGTAAATTACGTACAAAGAAATTATTAAATCAATGCTTTTTAATTGTTGATGTGCTATGTCTTGCTTTGGATGTACTCGTTTGCTGTTTTTCGCATCCCGTAATCCAAGGCAATGAAAAAGGCCTAAACCAATAACAATAAAACCATTTCGGTAATTAATTTATAGAATAGAAAAATAAAAAACTATTTTTAATTCATATGAGAAAGCAGTTGACTAACTTTGGTGGCAATTGAGGAATTGAGTGACCAAATGCAACGAGCGGTAAATTTTCTGTGACTTCTATTGATTGAACTGAAATAAACAGGCGCTATTAATTTATATAATTAATATAAACTAAATTATATTAACAGCTAAATAAATAAACGTACCATTTTTCGGGTCAGGAAAGAATGAAGAAAATTCACAGTTTTTTCGCTTGAGATCAGATGACTTTTCAATTAAACAATTCCCTAAACTTCCGCTATAATATCGACCTGTGCGTAACTTTTCATTGTGACGTTGTTCTCGCAATCTCTGAATATCCCACCTAAACATTATTAAATAATATAGTATACTGAAGTTAAGCAAATGTCTGGATATCTTAGAATTTGATTACCTCTTCCTTCGTCTTTCGTCGATCTCTAATTTGGCGTGTCTTCTATTGAAAACTTCATCATCCAAATTCTAAATTAAATTTATTAAACAAATTTGAACAGATTTAAAATATAAGAAATAGATGTTGGTATACCTCAGTTCCTTCTAATGAGTAGCAACTGCTAACAGCATGCACTCTCCAAAACGGCACTTCAATTGAATTTATATTTACAATTCTATGATTTGTCTTATTATTAACAGTAGTATTGTTGTTATTATTTGATACACTTAGATCTAATTGGGAATTTGCGTTAACTATTAATGGATAAGGTTTAGATGTGGTCAAAATCTCTTTAGTCACGTATGTTTTATGATTAAAATTATAAACATTGTCAGACGACTGAACACTTTCACACTTTTGTTTTTGCACTTTCTTTTTGGCACTTAATTTGCCGCTTTGTATCGTACTTAAAGAATCACTTGACGTTTCTTTCACAGCTAACACTTCTTTTTTGCACTCGAAATCATTTGGAGAAATGTTAGTACTCGTAACACTATTAGAATTACAACGTTTTTTAATGAAAGCCAAACAGTTGTCATTAACCGACGAATTCGTGTACACATTGTCCAGATTTCTTTTTCGATTTTTTCGTATTGTTATTGAATTCTGAATGGTTTCCAGTTTCTGCTCTGACTTGATTCGGACGGTCGATAAACTCTCACTACTATTCGTGTGACTCGTATTACTTATCGTATTAAAACTACAACTATTACTAGCATTTGACTGAGACTGAGATTGAGAATATAATTTAGCAAATACTGTGGGATCAGTTAATAGACCGATAACATTATTATTGTCTTCGATAATAGTATCGCTGCCACTCTGATCGCAATCTATTTCAGTTAAACTATTGCTACAGTTATTCGTGGTATTATTGGTGATATTTGTGGTGGTATTGTTACCAGTATTACTGTTACTGTTACTGTTGCTAATAATCGTATTATTATTAATATTTGCCACTTTATTGGTCAATACAGCAATACGTTTCTCCATTTTTTCTAAACGAAGACATAGCGCTTCCCTGTCCTGTTTGAGTCCTTGCAACTGTCTATCCTTCTTGAGTAGCTGTTCCTGTTGATGTTGGATTAAGTCCAACTGAGCCAAAATCATTTCAGTTAATTTCTGTATTTGACTCCTTTCGTCACTTATAACGTCATTAAACGAATTGGTTATCATTCCATTGCTATTACTATTACTGTCACTTAAATTATTATTAAGTATTAATTTATTATTATCGATACTAATTTTCGTGTCCAATGATCTATTGGTCTGATTGGTGTCCGTGGCGTATATGTGGTCGGTTTCGCACGGAGAGGATTGTATATTATGATTGGTGTGATGATATGATGGCAAATTGTGGTGTTGTTGTTGTTGTTGATCGGAATCTACTGATTCCAGCGCACAAATACTCACATTATTACTATTGACTGAATGGGATATTTTCGTGCACGAAATGTGGTCATGAAAAGCTGCTGCGAGATTCACTTGTCGTACCATTACGTCATTCAATTGAGTTGAAGACTGACGTGAACAAGACATTTAATGATTTGTCGAGAAACGATAATTGCCATAAATTGTCGATGAAATTATTCCATTTATTGTGTACACAATAAATACAGGTTCATGTTCATTATCCCTATTGATTTTAATGGTAATTTGTTTTTCACAACAGTTTAATGTCAATATTTTCTCCAAATGTTTTGTTAATATTCCGCCATTTTATGCATTTATTGATTCCACAAAAGGAATCATAACCAATCAAATCTATTATATTATTATATGCGCCAAATATAAATATGTTCACCAAAAATATCTATTGATTTACCTTATTATTTATGCTATTATAATAATTGCAATTTACATTTACTGTATATATTTATAGTTTCCATTTGTTTACAAACCTATACACGTATACAGTATATATTTTTAAAGCTTATGTTTATTACACTACAAACCGTTCAAACTTACTTTCTTTCATACAGTTTTATATATCATAACTTAATAAAAATGTAGATAAATTTAATAATGGTTAGTTAGGAATAATTTTTTAAATTTTTATTATTTAAAAATAATACTAACGTTATTACATAATAAAATGATATATATTAACAGCGCATTAATCATCAAACGATATAATGTCATTAAATAATGAATTTTTAATATCGCTATCATTTCGAAATGCCATCCATTAATATAATACTAGTAGAATATCCTCAAAATTATTTCATACGTTCGTTTAAGAATTCAATGATCGTATTTGTGTCCCATTTTTGAATGTTGAGTTCTTCGATAACTTCGTCATTATCATTGAATAATTTGATGACAGGTTCTGCGCCGCGAATGTATTTTATATTAAAATTGTTGTATTGTTTTGGAGCATCACTTTTTATAAATGCTTAACAAAATAAGCGAATAAAACATTTTTAAAAAACGGAACGAATCAAATCAAATTTTAAGAATTTACCAGAAATTTGAGGATAATGTCCAATTTTTCATCCGCAAACTTCGAGCGTTGCAGACGAATATTTCTGTAAAATCGTACGAAATTTAAGGTAAATGTAATTTATGTTAATTTTCATTAATATACGAACTTTGAACGATTGTTCGGTGGAATCCGTAGTACAACACTGATCGCAAGATTGTTTCAACTCATTTAAATCAAATTTAATTAACTGCTCGCAACCGCTACAAAGCAAATCCGATTTTCGGTATCCGATGTCTAGACATTGTTCGGCCGTTAATTCGATCGAACAAACCACACGAATCTAATTGAGATAATCGTCATTATTAATAAAATCATGTTATGTCAGCTTCTACTTCCATACTAACGATATTTTATTTTGTACTTAAGCTAATTTTTTAAATTAAAAATATACAAATTTATTATGTGTGTTTGGTTCAGTGTAAAAAACGATTTATTGTAAATATAAACGACAATATGTTTTTAAATTATATTAAACGAGCGAAAGTTGGGAAATCTCGAAACGGGTAATACTAATGTGTTGAAGGGATAGGAACAGAGAAGTTGGGTCTCACCATCAGACTCTCTCAAGTTGTTCTATATTAGCGCTATTGTTGTCAAATTTTTTATTTACCAATTTTCTTGTACACATTTGCATTGTTAGAACTAAAAAATTTTCAAAAATAACAACAATAGAGCAGTTGTAACACTGCAGTTGTTTACCAACGAATACATATGTTGATATTATTAAAAATAATATTATCATAAAATTTGTTATTAAATACTTACAAATATAGTTAATATCGAAGTGATATATAATTCTAGATTAATCATTAATTATAATATTGTTAAGTACAAGTATTTAAAACACTTAAACACCAACAATAGGTAGTAATTAATAGTTAACAAATGTATGGTACATTAAGTCAACATAATGTCTACAAATGTAATAACTTACAAACAACGTGTACTATATTGTGAGTAGTAAGTTGACTATGAAATCGTGAAAAATAAAAAGCACGAGTCCGATCAAAGTCCGACAGGCTTTAGCCCAGAGATGGATTTGCTTTTTGTCTCTACGCAACTGAGTGCGCATAGTGTTTATGCTGACGATATTGCGATCTTAACGAATACACAACGAATTGGATACGCTGCTGTATAAAGCTTTTTACTATTTATTTTTTTCATTTAGCACTATCAAAGCCTATCAAGGTTACAAAAAGACAAAAAGCAAATCCAACTATGCTTTAGCCCGAGTCGGCCAGAAAAATAACGTAATATATTTAGATTAATTTTAGATTAATTAATCATAATTAGATCTTATATAGAATATCATATCCATTTTGTTTGGTTCTAATAATGTTGTATTATCAGTAAAGCCCGGAAAATATTTTATTTTTTAATGTTAAAATATTGAATATAATATTGATTTAAAAGCCAAAATATTGAATATATACTTACTTAAAAGAACTAAAATAATGACTTATTAAAAGTTAATTTTACTAATTTTTATTTATATTTTATTAATATATAAAAATATGTGATATAATTTGGATTATTAATCTAAAATAATGAATATAATATTGAATAAAAACGATTAAATTATTTATTTATACTTTAAGTTTTTCCCTCAACTAATGAATACTTTAATTTCATGATATTGTAAAGCTCAGAGATTTTCGTTAGAATTGTGGAGAATCAAAAATTTTTTCGGGCTCCAGATGACCACTTCGATGGTCATCGATTTGAAATCATTTCGAGAGTAGAAATTCAAGAATTTACACTTTTACTTAAAAATTAATAAAAATAATTTATTAATTTCATAAAATTTAATAAATGATTTACAGTGTTTAAAATAGTAAAAGGAGGAAAGCCAGCCACAACTTTCTCTGAAGTAAACGACTCCGTGCTCGATCGATCTTAAATAGGGGGTGGGAGAGGCCTAAAATTTAGTTATAATGAGTTGTAATTTTCTCATTGGTGCACACGGTACTTAGATTGTAAAAATTTAAAGAATATTCTAGTATCGATCCTTACGTCAGGTTTTACAAGAATAAGCGCTTTTATTAAGTAAAACCCTTGCCTGACCCTAATGTGCACAATATTGGCGTCAACTGTCTGAGGGTCTATGAACCCCTAAATAAAATCAATACTTATAGGGTCGGTTTAAATTATTTTAATTTTTGCCTGACAATATATTAGAAACAAGAGTGGAACACACATATGATGGCATATTGAATAAGGGATAGCATTTATATTCTTAAATGATTTTTAATGGACCAACAGAGAGAGAAGACAGACATACAGACATATCCATCATATAATGGCAAATTTTCAATGTGCCATAAAAAAAATTTCAATTTGACTAAAGCTCAACTAATTTTATAGAAAATATATTGCAAAAAGACCTATTAATGACGGGGTCTCAAAATCTAATCGAAGATTTAATACGTATGATATTTATATTATGTGAACACATTATTATTATTTGTTGCACATAAATTATACTAGTAAATAGAAGAAATGAATCGTGTGTTTTCGATATAAAAACACAAAAAGATATTTAAAATACAGGTTTTACATTTTCGATTATTGTTTCCAGGTTTAGCGAAAATTATGTTAAAAATTTATTTTAAAAAATTGAAAATTGGGTATCTGACCCAGGTTTTTACATTTCCGCATAAAATACTATAAGTATACTTAAAATAAGATGCGAAAATCATTTTTTAAAAATTAAAAAAAGGGTTTCTTTCCCAGATTTTCATGTTGTCGCAAACCAATTTATAAGTTTACTTAAGATTAGGTTAGAAATTAAATTGTTTTTATATGTCGAATTTTAGTTTCACCGCTGACAAATGTACAAGGAAATAAATCAAGATTCAATGATTTATTCGGTCTTAGCCAATTTTATAACAATAAACATGCATTAAGCACTGCGAAATCTACGAGAGTTTATGTCAAAGTCGAGGAGCTTGCAAAAGAATAAAGACATCTATTTATATGCGGATTGCCGACAAAGAAGAGAACGATAGAGACGGGTGCAAATGTCCCGTTTGCCTGAAATTTTTTCTTGAAGATAATTTTATTCAACATTTGAAATCCGTGTTGACTACGATGAAGAGAATTCAAAAGAGATTAAATTAATTTCAATATTTGTGCTTTAAATCATGTTTAACAATTAATCATTTACTTATTTACTTAAATCATTGAATTTATTTACTCAAATCATTAATTTGTGCCCATAGAGAACAACCCTTTTTCTTTTTCCTTTCGTTGCCATCATTTTCTTGACCCAATTTTTGTCCCATATAAAAGGACCCCTTTTTCCGTTTCTCTCTCTCTCCA
>JAQIXJ010001327.1:0-21558 GCA_034700185.1 Phthiracarus laevigatus
ACAATGAACTTATTGATTTTTCAATATTTGAGTGTCAGATTTTAGTTAATCCGTTAACAAATTTTAATAAAAATATAAATCTGACGCCAACTATTTCTGAAGATGATTCATTAAGAACATTCACTGAAAATTTCAAACCAGACGGTTTAACTATAAACGACTTACACAGCATTTTCGATGGAATTGAAAACAAAAATGATCAACAAACATTCTCACTTTGTTATGAACTTGTTTATGAAACAGACGAATCAACACTGTTTAACTGTAACAATGACGAGAATTTGGAGTTTTGTAAAGTGGGAAGTGTTAAAGAGATCAATCATCAAACAAACAAATCTATAAACAATTTTTCATTACAAGAAAATGAATCATACCAATCTGCAAGTAATTTGAGTTTATCGCAAGAAAATAGTTTTTCAACTATAGATTTCAACTGGTTTCCTGAACTCACTGGTGTCACAAAAAATTTATCATCATTAAATTCTCCAGAACTTGAACAACAATGCTCTACGAACAATTTATCGTCAACTGTAATTCAAACTCTTTTTACAATGGGAAATGAAGACATTAATAATTATTTCCTAAATAATGAAGAAACTAAATTAAACTCTTCCACACCTGAAGAATGTTTATCTAATAATGAAATTGAACAAGTTGTTAAATTAACACAAACAAATGCATTAACAAACAACCGAGCGTGCAATTTTCAACAAATTTCACCGAATCTTTTAATATTAAACAACAATATATACAAAAAAACAAAGATTAACATTAATGAAATAATATCTTTACAAAACAAGCATTTATTACAAAAAAACAAAAAACAAAGTGAAAAAAATTTGAGTAAAGAAGAAAGATCAAACATTGATATTGAAAAGTTGAATAAACTTTTAGAAGGTTTACTGCATTCAGTAAGATGTAAAAATTTGGAGTTACAGAATAAATTGCTTTGTTGTAAAAATACAAATTGTGGACTTTATAGTTCTATCTTAGATCATACAAAGTGTTGTAAGTTAGGCAAGCATTGTACATACCCAAACTGTTACATTTCAAAAAAACTTATGTCACATTATAAAACGTGTTTAGTGAAAAAATGTGCAGTTTGTAAAACTAATAAAAAAATTGATAACATTTAGAAAATAACAAATGTAAAAACTTAATTTAAATGTTATTAGTTAAATTCAAATTTAAATAATTCAAATCCTTTAATATCTCGATTAATGGATTTGAAAGACTAAATAAGATTATTATTGTCTAGATTTGTAAATTAACTTCTATTAGAAAAAATTTATGTTTTGAGGTGTTTTAAACTTATGAATGAATATTGAACTATCTATCAATTTGTTGTTCTTATTTTACATTTATTATCGCCAATGTGGAATTAGAAAAAAAGATTAATAATGTTTTCGAAAAAATTAATCTGTAATGTATTATTAAATTAATGAATATATAGCCAAAGTTTTGTAGATAGTAATAATATTTAATTTGAAAAGATTAAATTGTGTTGTATAATTTAATTTAACTTACAATAATGGGTTTGGTACACATAATTATGACTTTTTGCCATGCTTTTAAGTATAATATTATACATTAACTTTCTGAGCAAATTATTGTAAAAAATTAACATAGTTGTGCAGAATTAGCTATTTCATGTTATTTTTAACTTTTAAAATTTTTTAAAATTAACTTTTATTCATTGTTGTAAAAAGGAAGTTAATGATTTTGTTTTATTAAAAGTTAAAAAAAATTGTTGTTTCTTCAGAACATTTCTATTTATTCGGACAAAAATTAAATTTTAAAAATATAACACAAAATATATAAATGTCTGCTTTATTATTTAATTGAAAAGAAGTTTTTAATTTATATGTTTAAATATTTATAATTTTACAAAATCATTTTAAAGAAAAATCTGATTACATATTCAAAATTTAAATAAATGTTTTTAAAGATGTTAGTATAAACTTTTGGTTTTCCCTTATTTTAATAATACTTCCAAATAAAACTAATATTTAAGCTATAAAAATAAAAATTTCTTAGATTTCTGAAATTTTTTATTTAAATTCTTTAAAGTCTTTATTATATTTAAATCATATTCAATTAATTTAAAATTGAATACAGAAACAGCTACAAATTTAAATTTATTTGTTTTTATAAGTAATTATTTGTCAAAATTCTTTTCTTGATAAAATTAAACATGAATACGTTTTCAAAATTTAAACAATAGTCTTCATTTGAACTTGCTTATTTAAACTTTTTGTTTTCTAATATTTTGATAGTGCTAAATAATAAACAATGGAGGCAGGTTTGATTGTTCATGTGTTGATCTAGCTTACAATTTAACTAATATTTTATTCAAAAAATTTATAAAACTTTTAAATGAATATACTTTACAAACGTAATTCAGTAGCTAACATGCTATTTCATATTTAAATGAAAAAATTTTCTATTGTTTATTTATTGAAACTTTCCTGAATAAATCAATTTTATGTTAACATGTTTTATTAATTCTAATTTAAACAACATTAAAACCAACTCCAAAATATCTTAAAAACTGTTATAATAAGAGATATGTTGAAAGGGCTTTTTAAAACACTTCTTGTTGCGTCTAATGAATTTAGCGTGTAGTTTAATAATACCATAAGTTATATGTTTTAGCATGACATAAAAATTGCATCATTGTTATCTCTGAATAGCAATTTTTACTATACAATTCAAAGTTTTTTAAAATGCTAAATTTGTTAGATGTTTAGTGTAAAATTTGTTATTTATACTGAGCAAACAATATTTTTAAGATTAATTACTTAAATATTTTAAAACATTAGTGGTAGTTATTTTAATTTTCCATTCGTCAATAACTCGTTTTGCTAATTGTTTAATAGATTGAGATCTGTCCTGTTCATACCATTCTTTCAGTTGCAATTTTTGTTCGTCATTTAACGTCTTCTTTCGCGATCCACCTGATTTCTTAAAAATACTTCCATCTTTTTTGTATTTACTATACATTTTCGCAACTGTGCTATATTTAGCGTCAAACAAGATAGCCACTTCGTTGAATGATTTACCACTATTAATGGCTTCTATAATCTTCTTTCGTAGTTCATTATTTATTGGTTTATAAATACGTTTATGTGCAGCATTACTTGATTTTTCACTAAAATTTTTTAAATTAGAATTCGTTTCGATGTTGTTTGATTGAGATTCGTTTCTAAATATTGATACATTTTTATTACTTTTGAAACTTTTTTTCTTGTTTTTCTCTTTTATTGTTTTATTTAAATAATCTGCTTCAACATTGCAGTCATTAGCATCATTTAATGGGGATATAAATAGATTAGAAACGTATTCAAAATTAGAGTTCTTTGTTTTATGATCATTACCACTATCTTTGATAAAATTATCATCTCTTTCTTCACTTTTTTCATTTATTAATTGTTCGTCACATTTATTAACATTGATTTCAACTTCTTGATTGTATAAAGAATAGTTACAATTAACACTTTGAGAACAGCAATCAGTTAATTGACTATCTTGCTTGATATCGCTTCTGTTATAATTTGAGTTCATGTTTTGAAATCCATTTTCATTTGTAAAAGAATCTATTAGATTTGCAAATTTGTTAAAGTTATGCTTAATTTTTTCAATGATATTGTAATTAAATATACTATCGTTGACAACAGTTTTATACTTGTTCTGTAAATCATTGAATAAGATTTTATTTTGATTGTTGTGATCACAGCTACATTCATTTAAAATATTATTTAAACAGTCTATAATTCTGTTTATTAATATCATACACTGTCCTAATACTAATAAGGTGCTGTTATCTTCATTTAAATCACAAATTAGTTTATCCATATTTCTCACTTATTTCACAACCAATTTGAATCACTTAAGTAAAAATACGTACTTTTGACTGCTTACAAGATATAGCTTGTATTTTTATAAGTGTTGAAGTGAATCATTATATGAATAAAAAAACTATTTTATAAGAAAAGATCTTTCACTTTAAACGAATAAGTTTAGCTTATTGGTTTAACTTAAGTTTTGTTATAATTATAAACAAAGTTTATACTTTGATCATAAATTTTAGAAACAATGATTAACAAATTGAAAATGTAAAACAAAATTTATAAAACACTAATGAAAACGTGCTAGCTAGAGGTTGTACACGTTTATTATTACAACGTTTAAATCTTTAAAAACTGCTAGAAAATTAAAAAGAATAAAATATAATAATATAAATTTTTTGAAAATTTTAATGAAAAGATTGTGTTAAACTAAAGTGCTTTAAATAAACAAATAAAATGAAAAAAGTTAAGTGAAGAATTAAAAATAAATAATTATTATCAAAAAATTTGTGCGCAACAATTTTTATTTTGATAAATAAATAACTCATCAATTTTATGTTGGAAAGAATTAATAAAATAATAAAGTTATTCGTTTATTTCATGATGTTTATCAGATATGCACGAATTGAAAATTCTGACGCGTCTTTGTGCACAAATGTACAAATACTTTGGTATTGAAATACACTACGATTCAGCAACGCTGCTGCATAAAGCTTTTTTTACAATTTTTTTCATTAAGCACTATATTGGCTTTTCAAGGATACGAAAACACTTTTAACTCTTGCATTTATGATGTATATTACCAGTTTATCTATTTTAATAGAAATATAACTCTTTTTTGTTCAAATTAAAAACTATTATGTAAAGATTAATACTAATGCTTAATATATATCGAACTTTACTTTTTTTGGTGGTGCCTCAATTTATATTCTAATCAATTATTTTGAATAACATTTTATTTATAACTTAGAATTGTGAAAAAAAGTTTAAATGTTGTTTGTTTAGAAAATCCCGTTTACTCCAACAACGTTGTTGAGAGAAATAGACGTTTTATTTTTTCGATGGCAAGAAAATACATTTTAATCTTTAAACTTTTAAAAGAAAGAAAGCTAATGCTCGATTGTTTCAATTAAAAAAACAATGAATTTAAATTTTATTTCTATCTCTGAAACTTCACGAAATTTTAGCTTATTTAACCAAACATAACTTTTTAATTTTATTTGTCCAAATTAATAATTCATTAGATTACAAACTTTTTTAAATGTTTGTTTATAAATCACCTTAGATGGCGTTTATTACCAGACCCACAATCTAGTTATCTGTATAAAAATTTAAATTTTATCTTTTTATTTTGAGTTTAATGTAATAATTTTAGTGCGCGTGTAATAGTTATTTGAATAGTATACTAGTGGGCTCGTAAAGAAAAATTGCTTTTATTAGATTAACAGCCTTTGTGAATAGCAAGTACTCCAATATTTTGAGCAACATTCTACAAAAGCCTTTATGGAGTTGTACTTTCTGTACTTTCAAACCATCTTAACCTTCATTAAACTAATTTATTTAAAAATTTCTTTGTTTTTGCCAAGTAAAACATTAGAATGCCTATAATTTTTGTGCTTATTGGAATATCGTATCTGTTCCCATTTGGCCAGAAAAACTGAGCAAAAAAGGTCTTGTGAAAATAAAATATATAGATTTTAAAACCCAATTACGATGAAACTATAAGCGTAAAATGATTAATTAATATAATTTTCTTTATTATATTGCTGATACTTCGCTGTATTATTATTTTAACAAAAGAAAAAAAGAGATAAAATAATTATTAAATCATAATATAACGTGTATGATTAAGTTTATTTAATTAGCAATTGAATGTTTTTAAATATTTCATCATAAACAAGCAAGTATTGTTTTAACAATATGAAAGTATTTTAGTTAAACAATAATTTTTTGAATTATTGTTTGCAATATTATATATTATTCTTTTTTGAAAAAAAGTTATTGAAAAATCTTACTTAATACTTAATGATTCATCCCCAGTTCACCGCATCTCTGTTCGCCGCCTATCAAAAGATAGTTAAAAACTAATTTACGTGTAAATCTATCAGACCACACAATGAAAAAACCCCAAATTTTAATAAAAAAATTTAAGTTAAAAAATTGCTTCGAAATTCGAAACGACGAACTGGGCAGACACATTAATTAAAATCAACGACAATAAACGTTATTAAATATAAAACTATATATTTTTCGTTATGAAAAAAGTAATAATCGCACAAGATAATTAGAGTTGTATATATTGGAAAAAATTTAATGATAAAAATTTTCATTTAACTAACATTAAAATACGACGTTTCTAAAACTTTTAACTTTACTTGTAATGAAAATTTATTTATTAAAATTCATTGTTACTGATAAGTTTTTTCATTTATTTTTTCATAATTGAAAAACATTTTTATCATCGATATCGGTTTTTTCAAATTAGTATGTACTCTTATTTAATACTTGTTCATTTATTTATTTTTAGCTCACTTTCTTGAAAAGAGAGCAAGTTTATGAATTTGACCATGTCTGTCCATCCGTTTGTCAATGACGTGTCCGCACCAGCTCGAATAATAAACTTAGAATGTATTTTATATCAGTTATTTTTGAACTATACAGTGCATACTTTTAACAACGCATACGTTGTTGATAGTATTAACGAGTTTGGATAAACAAAGCTTACTTTAGTAGTCCGGTTTTAGTTAATTTTAATGTAGGCCATAATTTCTAACAATTCTTAAAAGTACGGGCTTAGCATTTTCAATCCCTAATCATATATGTACTTAACTCAAAAAGGGACACATCATTATTAAAAGTTGGGACGCATTTCATATTTGCATTTAAATGTAGAAAACACGTTGACTATGTTACTCGAGTTCTGTTAGATAGTTTGTAGCGTATGCGTTGCTAAAAGTACGCACTGTAGAAAAACGTTTAATAAAAATTAATTAAAATAAATGTAAACTAAGATCAAACTGCATAAAAAAGTGAGCTCTCTATGAACTTATCGTTCTTGTTTTATAAGGTTTTGACAGCTCAATTTTGAAAAAAGTTCATGCTATAACTATTAATTCCTCTTGATTAACTTGAGTCACCGTTTAAAAAATTTCTAATAGATTAGATGTATTAATAATTCTATATAAAACTATTATAAGTTTTATAAAACAGCCCACGTGTTTATTAGAAATTATAAACACATTGGACAAATCAATAATTAAAATAAAACCATTAGGTATCATTTATTTCAATTATTTTTGTTTTTTCAATAAATTTTAAAATCCTGTAATTTATATAATTTAACAAAATTTTATTAATATGTAAATTCAACTTGAATAGTTTAAACATTATTAAGGGACCATATAAAGTCAAGTAAGGATTAAAATTTTAAAACAAAATTTATAAATTATTCATTGACTTCTAGGAAAATTTAATATTTAATACTTAGAAAATACAGTTTAATCCGTTACCACAGCGAGATTTTTGAACGTAATCTTTATTTTTGAATGTATCTTACATAAAAGCCATATAAAAAACGAAAAAAATATCATAATGCTATCATGTATAAAATGCTAGCTGCACATTCTTGTTATTTAAATTAAATTAAATTTTTTTATTAGAAGTTAAGTCTTAAAAGTTTTTGTTAATAACAATTCCAAAAGTTAATTAAACATTCAAATTAATATCAAATAATATTCATACCCGAGTTTGGATTAAAAAATATAATTATCAAGTTCCTTATGTTTTTTATCATAAATAAAACTTATAAGTAACCTGTATACAAACGCTTTACATTGATTTGTTTTAACATTTTTGTTCAGTACAGTCTATCAAAAAAATTAACTCTCAAGGAAATTAGCTAGCCAAACAAACTCGTATCAATTCGTTTACCATCTCTTTCTTTAACAGTTCTAACAGCACTTCTGTTATTGGCATATCATTTTACAAATCTATCTTAGTCTGCAATGATTGATAATCAAAAATAAATTTATCGAGAAATACGAGTTGTTGATTCCAATGAAATAACTGGTCTAAGCCTGATTTAACACCTACATTATCTTTAGACCTATGCAACATTGTTAAAGAACGCCATAATTACATTTGCAAAATCACAAATTTATAAAATAATTCTCTATCTACGTTTAGTTAGGTCAAAATTCATAAGAATAATAGATAATAATGATGAGGCAGCTAATCGTAACTATAAAAATGAGATTTGTATGTGTTTGTGAGTCTTAGATGAACTAGTAAATGTGGACGCTTACTTTTTTTGTACTTCAAAATTATTATATTATGTATATTTCAAGATTTTATAGTTAATTATTAAAAAACAATAACTAAACCCTTTTCTATTTTTTCGAGTATAAACCTTTCATACAATTCTATCTATAATTCATTATAAAAATCTAATAAAATACGTTATTTATAGAATTTCAATTAAAACAAACTTTATTACATCCAGTTATATATTTTGCTTTGAAAAATACAATTATGTTTATTTATTAAAAAACTCTACAAAAAATATTATTATGGATCATAATCCACCAGAACTTACGCAAAAACTACGTAATAAAGTTGAAGAAAGCACGACTGATCAAGCTTATAAGATAATTGCCAAACCTGTGGAAGAACAAATAAAATGCATCACTAACTATAAATGGTTATATAAGTGCTACTGAAATTGAACCTTCGATAATATTAAGATTAATTAAGCGAGAAAATAATTTCAAGATTCAGTTTTTCAAGTAATTGAATTCATAAAGAAAGACGATGATTTTAAAACATTATTAAAAGAAAATATAATTTAAAAAGTTTATTCTATTTTCTATTTTCGATTTTTAATTATTTTATCAAAAGTGTTATAAATTAGATAAAAATTCAATACATAGTTTAATGAAATGAATGTTTCTAATTTTAATAAAAAAATAATCATTATTATAAGTTGATAAAACATGGTTTTTGAAATAATTTAAAAAAATTTAATAGAATTTAGTTAAACACTTATTAAATCTAACAAATAATTATTAAATTTTATTTGTTTATGTTATTAAAGCACGTTTAATATATTATTAAATGATAAGATGGACACATTATCTTCACCTAGTTATAAGATTTCATCAAAACTAAATAGATTACTGATTAATATAGACATTTTCCAAGTTATTAAACTTATCAAAAATGAATAAGTTTTAAGTTAATCTAGTATCGACACAAAGAGAAAGTTTATGTTCTTTTGTATTTTGTGTGAAAACTATAATCATTTTAAAAAATTAAAGTAACCAGTTGCATGATTTTAATATTGAAAAACTTTTTTAAGCTTAAATAATTCACGTTCTGTTATAAAATGTTAAATATTAATTCTCACAACAAAACTTTTTTCTAGTTTTAACTTGTATTACCAATAGGAATGTAAAAAACTATTAACTAGAAAATGTTTTTAAAAAGCTATAAATAGCTAATGGGGCAGAGTCACAAACGATTGCTTCGCCTATCGATGAGTCAAAACATCAAAATGTTGTACAATTTTTTTTAATACTATGACAAAAAGTTCCAATAAACTGTTATAAACAATCAATCCTTTTTAAATAAAAATGGATATAGATTTACGATTCAATAAAACTTTTTTCATTAACGCTATAAATACAATAAAGATTATTCATAACAATAAAATTTTTAACTCACATAATTTTAGTTACGCATATTTTATAAAACATTTATTGGAACATAATTGAAATACTTAATTCAAAGTATTATTTAAAAGTGTAACAATTATATATTAATTAGTTTTGCATCAAATTATATTTTAAGCTTATTTTTCAATTAAAAATCTAGCTTTAGAATACCAATAAACCCGGGGTATTTTTGAGGTTAAGTTATATCACGGAATTTAGCACAAACTAATCAAAAGGTAAAATTTAAATGTAGGAAAGCTTAATATTAATATCTCAAGCTTTTTAAAACTTTATTAAATAAATTAAATATAAAAAAATATATTCCAAACCAATTATTTTACAAATTTCAGACCTACTGCTATATAAATACTCGTGCCTACATATTAATTACAAACAAAAATTTCTATATTATAAAAACGACGTTACCTAGTACAATTTTACCATCTTAACATAAAAATGTTTAAAAAATGTGTCTTCTGCTTTTATAATTTTCAATAGATTAATATGAATGAGTTTCATGTTAAAATGAAACAAAAAACTGGCAAATTTGAACAAAAAAAATAATTTATGCAATGAAATGCCAAATTTTATTTTTGTTTCATAGATATTAGTAAATATAAGTTTTCAAATATTGATTTAATAGATTAAATAAGATGTTCAAATAAGAATAAATATTTTAAACTGTTATTAAAAGTTTTATAAACTACAAGTTATAAAAATTCAAGAAGATTTAACCATATTTTAAATTATTTAAATTTTTAAATTTTAAGTAAATTAAAATTATTCAAATAATATTATTGAGAAAAATTGTTTTTTCTTTAAGTCAACAGTACAGTAGTTAACGCCGTATACTTTCTAACTTTATATTAGTAACAATAATAACTTTTACAAATAATTGATTCAATATTATTCTTAAAACGAAAACATATAAGCGTTATTGAAATAGTACTTTATCTTTGTTTTTAAATTTTTTTCTTATCCATAACAAGATGTTAAACTTTGTTCGTTATGTTTTTTTCTTGTTTTGATAAAATCAACTTCCGCCGATAACGTGCTAAAGCCTTTGTCCTGTATTTATTTCTCAAACACGATTTACTTTTGCCACATATAATATTATACTTTAAACTTAATGCATAAGAATGTTCTGTTAGTAAATATGTTTTCAAATCAAACTCAACATTATTTATTGTATCTATTTCAAAATTTTCAAATCCAATTTCTTTAAAAACATCCATTGTTATATCGCTATCACGATTCTCATTTAACTCTAACAACAAATAATTAAAGTAACACTCATCAATAAATACATTTTTCAATGAATTATCTATTTGAATGTCCATTAAATCACTTGGCAAACATTTCTCAATCTTATTTATAACTTCAAAAATTATTTTCCATTCGGCCTCATTATCTTGATCAAAAGCTTTAAGTCCATAATTTAATTTTTCCGCCATTTTGCAAACAACTAATTAGTTTAAGAATACTAGCAACAAATTCACAACAAAGTTGTAAAGTTGCTTGCATTGTATACACTAAATCCGATAAATATCATACAGTTGAAATTATGTTTTCTATATATAACGATCGTAAACTTGAGTCCACAATTTTTTTCAACCAACACTTCTTCCACTACCATTAAATTTTAATTAAATTAGTATAATACCATTAAACAGTCAATAAATAAATTTAAAAAAGTCACTTTGTAAAAGCTCACTAAATTCACTTATTATTTCATAGTGTTTGACCATATTAAGTTTAAATTTTATCATCTATTTTAAATTAACTTGTTTTTTTAAAAATATAACTATATGTTATAAATTGTTGAAAAGTTATAAAAAACGCAACTGATTTTGTTTTGTTTAAAGCATTTAGATATTATTTATTAAGTATAATTTGTTATGGAGTTATTAAGCAAGAATGACAAGAAATTCATCATTCTCATTTAATTTATTTGTTAATTCAATAAAAGAACTAAATATACTAAGTTTTTTAATATGATAAATAGTTTTCAAATATACAAAAAAATATAATTTGAAATTATTTAAAGTTTTGTAAATACCTTTGTAGCATTTTTTAAAAATATCAAATTAAAAAACCCGTAGACATTATTTAATGAAGATTTAATGAATAATTATATAATTTACAAATAACTATTTAAATTAAGAAAAAACTGATTGTTCAGGTATAGAAATTATTTATTTGAAAATATTTCCCTTTATTCGTATCTTTTATTTATATTATAAATGTTTGTTAAAAGCAAAATTAAGTATTTTTTTAAAGTTTTAACTTGAAAAT
The DNA here is from genome assembly GCA_034700185.1 of Phthiracarus laevigatus. NCBI lineage: Eukaryota > Metazoa > Arthropoda > Arachnida > Sarcoptiformes > Phthiracaridae > Phthiracarus > Phthiracarus laevigatus. The sequence goes on from JAQIXJ010001327.1 coordinate 11,855, forward strand.
TTTTAACGAGTTTCTCATTGTTATACTATTTATTTATTTATAAACTTATTAGTAATTTATTTTATTAGATTTAAAGCTTTTAGTTCATAAATAATCTGATTGTCTAGGTTTTTTAAAGTTTTATAGTTTTTTCGTAAAATAATAAGATAAATTTTTTTGAATAATTAGTTTAGAAATTTAATTTAGACATCGGAGAAATTATTTAAATAAAACAAATAGAATAGTTGTTTGTTTTTGTATAGAAATTTCTATTTTAAAACTTTTAAAGTCTAGCTGAATCTTTTTTTTGTTTAGTTGTTAAACAATTTTAAGACTTCTACATCAATTGTTGTTGAATTTTCTTTTAATACAGTTTGTTTCGCTCCTTAAGTTTAAGATAAATTATTTTAATTTGAAACTTAAATACAAACTATTGACATTACATAAAAAACATTAAACAATTTAATGAATGTTTTAGCAAACATTTTTTAAAAATTAAAAAAGGCAACTTGTTAAGGCCATAAGATCCAATGATTTTGCGGTCTATTATTTCCCATTTCTGCTTTCATTGTTTTGAATAGTTTAAGAGGTTGAACTTTGAAATTTATCTTTTTGCTAATGAACTTTGTAAAAAAGAAATCTAAATCCTCAATGTTTATAGGATCTGTTGATGAATTGAATGACAAAGTGTGGCGAAATTCTTAAAATCTTCTATGACAATATGATAATGGCTTCTATTTAGTGCCCAAGTTTTATTTCGTATAATTTAGGTAGTTTGGACAAATAAGTTAAAAAACTATCTTTGTTATTCTCATTACCGAAAAAACAATAACGAATATCAAGTTAATTAGTTTGAGAACAAAATTTATGATTATTTTTGAAACTTTTGCCTTTTATCGATGGGTAATATATCTTTAAACACTTAAGATTGATACAGTTTTTCAATTGTTTAACGGATTCAGATTTTCCAACTCTGCCATTATCAGAGTAATCAACGTTAAGCTTTTCAAGTAAAAGAAATGATGAAACGTTTATTTCCTTAAATGGTGACTCAACACCTTATAATTCTAAAACTCATATTTTAAGATTTACTCTGAATAATTTTTAAAGTGTCATTTAAATAGTTTTCTATAAACCATACACTTAATTTTTCTAGTTTCTCAGAACTAGTTAACAACAATTTTAAGTTTCAATGTTGTTGGATTCAATGAAAGAACGCTGAAGACTTTTAATTTTTTTAGCGTAAGGAATTGTAAATTAATTAACAGTTTTATTTGTTGCCATATCAATGCACAAAGTTTCAAGCTTGCTCCAAAAAATTCTATTAAATCTAAAACAAGGGTTTGATGCGAAGCATAGTGTTTTTAGGTTAGGCGTTAAAAGTAACAATAAGTTAATAATGTATTCATTCTCAAATCCATTATGTAAGTAAAGAGATTTAAGGTTGTGAAAAACCGACAGATTTTTTTTCAAACTATGGTTTGAAATGCTGATATAAGTTGGCCAAATTAACATATGTTTCAAGTTGAAACAGCAATCTTTTTTAATGTTAAGTATTTCTTCGTTTATTACCAGATTTATTGCAATATTTTCAACGTTTGGTAACTTTTGCAATAAAATCTTAAGTATTCGACAATTTATTGTAGCCGAATCTTTAGACAATTGATTATATTTTTTGAATGGTCGTATAATCAATTTTTGAATTATAATTTCTTCACTTTTTAAGGATATATTTAGTTTTTGATGTTTCTTCAAGGTATTTGAAATGATAATTAACTTCCATTTATTTGAAACTCCTAGAAAATTAATACAGTCACTTATTGATAAATAAGATAAGATCACTCCACTTAAGTCAAAACTAAGTTTATCAAATCAAACCCTTTGGTTGCACATGTTGAATTCTTATTCAACTAGTAAGAGTAAAATCATCATAATTTTTATTGCAAATAACTACATTTAAAGAACTGTTTAACAAAAGATCCCAAACTTACTTTAATAAAGTTGTATATTTTTCAAGATAAAACTTTATTACATTTGTGTTGCTTAAAATTAGTTATTGCGTTTTCTTTTTTCGATTCCAGATACTCAGCAAACATTTTACAAACCACAAAACCATACAATAAACACATTATGATCTTCTTATCGAAGTATCACATTGAACGAACATAAGAAAGTTTGGGATAAAACATAATAAAAAATTTAATGTATTTATACTAAGCCGATTTTAATTAATTCCTAATATCGAATTACTTAGTTTATAAATAGTATGTTAATTAAAATAAACATAGTAAATTAATGTTATATTTTTTTAAAATTCTTTACGTTTTAATAATGTTGACATATTCAGTTAAATGTTTCATTTCAATTTTTTCAATACAATTTAAAAAACAAGAGGCGTTAGAGAAGTCTACATACTGTTTAATTTTTTAAAAATTGATTCAGTTATTATCTTTATTTTTTAGTTATTTGTTATTGATTTAATGACTTTTTATACGCTAATATTCGAATTAGTTAATTGAATCTGTAGTTCTTAATATTTTTACGAGAAATCAATAGAGTTTTTGTAAAAGTTTTTATGTAAAGTTGTAACTAAAATAATAGTTCATTTTATTGTCTGATTATTTAAAAGGTTTTATAACATAGTCCAAATAACTGGATTATAATATTGAATTAAATTTATTAAATAAACTTGAAAACTCCAAGTGTAAAAAATGTTAGTTATATTTACCTCTTAACAGTTTTATCCATCATTTTTTATTTTAAGTAATTTTATCTCAAAAACGTAAATTTGATTACAAACTTATGAAACTAAAATATTTAATTTATCATTAAAAATCTCTGAAATAACAAGTTTAATGAATTAAAAATCTATAAAGTGACAAAAATGTATTGGTTTATTTTTTTATACATTTTTTTTAATCAATAGAAAAGTTGTTAACCTTACTATTCGTTTATTGTTTTAGGTATCAAATGGTCGACAGTTATGTGCTAACAATTGTCAGACTTTCTGATAAATAAAAAACTAGTTTGCATTTAGCCTTTTTTAGTAATGAAGAACAAATCTATGTCAAAAATGTGTAAAATATTTGGTTAAACAAGTATAAAAAAGGCTTATATTTGGTAAAATTGGTCAAAACTGACACCCAATCATGTATAAAATGGTTTTTATGGGATAAATATAAAATAATTTTGGTGACACTTCTTTTTAATTATACTAAAACACGTTAAAGCACACCGTTAAATGGATCGATAAGCACAAAAATGATGTTACCTCGTCGAGAGCTAAACTATTAATGAATGAAAATATCATAAACACTAATAATGCTTTAAAGAACATAAAAAATTTAAGCGAAACAATAATTAAACTTTTGTTGGTTTTGAAATAGATATCAATAATGTATGCGAACAGTAATTTAAAAGTCAAAGTGATCGCATTACTAATGTTCATACTTGTTTTTTATATAGTTGATAAAAAATTAAATATAACTAGTGAAATGCGTGATATTTTTTTTGTTCTTAACAAAGAATTTTAAAACAAATACTGTCTTCATAGAAAATTTAATTACTTTATTTCTTATTTCAAAATTTCTATTTCAAAAATAAAAAACGAAAATAAATACTATGTTATAATTAACAAGTTTGATGTTTTTTAAAACTATTTTTGGTCTTATTTATTATCAAGGAGAGTAATATATCAGTTTATTTTAAGCTTAAACTCAAAAAAATATCAAACAAGCAAATACTATTATTTGAGAAACAAAAAGTCAATTATTTAGCCTTTTTTAGAACTTTTTTTTTGTCATGCGCTTTATTGATTAATGTACGATTTAAATCTTTGAACGCATTTTAAAGTTGTAAACGTTAAACCTTATTAAAGTCTAAACCAAAATTCGACAAAGTCATTATATAACTACTTAACATTGAAAATGTCAAAAATATTGAAATGCGAATATGATCGTAATAAATTTGAACGATTTTGCGATGATTTACACGAAGAAATACTACAGTATTTGAATATTAAAGACAAAATACGTTTAGAATGCGTTTCTAAACAGTGGAAACGCGCTATTTTCTCAAGACAATATTATCTTAAGATCAAGGATGAAGATCTCTTTGATATATGGTTTCCAAGGAAAACAAACAATTTTGAAAATAAACTAATGGAATATTATGCCAATCGTGATGTATCAGAATTGAACGGTGTAAGCATCATTCAACGACTACTGGAAAAGTGTTATTGACTTAACCATATTGTTATTGGAAAGGTTTTGCCTAAAAAGAATTTAATTACTTGGAATAAATTAATTCGTATTATATCCGACAATTGCCATCGGCTAAAAACACTTGAATACAGTTTTGAATCCGACTATATGACACAAATTTCAACTAATAGTTGGAAATATTTTGGTGAAAAGAGAGGAAAATCAATTAAAAAATTAATTTTTTCTGGTGAATATAAAAATATGGAAATGGATAACAACACTGTTTTGAAATATTGCGATAATTGTTTGTCTTTAATCAACTTTCGTTTAAAAAAGTTTATAAAATATGAAAAAATATTGCTGCCGAATTTGGAAGTCTTTCATTGTGAAGAATTCAAAAAATCTGATTTAATTGAACGTTTTGTAGAAAGATATAGAAGCACGTTAAAAGGTTTAAAAATATATTATGACGCTGAGGTCGGTAATGTTATTGAGTTTTTCACACAATTGTCACTACTTTTTAAACTAACAAACCAAAATCTACGGATAACTGGCGTCGATTATCATGTTATCAATGAAAACGTTTTTAAAATAGCAAACAATTGGATTCATATCAAACAATTTAAATTGGACATAACATTTATTAACAATCCTTTAGATTTTGGTTTTTATAACAAGTTTTTGAACTCATTCAGTCATTGTTCTGAGTTAACAACTTTGTCCATAAACATCCATGATTTTTCGAAAAAATATGCTGAAAAATGTTTAGCGAAAAAACAAATTAAATTAAATTTGGGCAAGCTTTTAAAAAATTGCACACAATTGAATCGCTTAACAATATTTTTCTATCCACTAGATGATTATTTATTTTTTGATGTAGAAAAGTATTTGCCCAAACTTAAATGGGTTACTATAACATCCTGCAACAAGCTTATAACTGATATAACGTTAAATAATTTAGCAAAACTTCACATGTTAAGAAAATTAAAAGTTTTTGGCGAAACAAATATTACTGATATTGGTGTTTGCAACATAATTGAGCAATGTTCCCATTTAGATTTGTTTATTCTTCAAGAAAGTAGACAAATTACTCCAGTGACAACTTTTAAATTGATCGAGATAGCAAAAAAACGACCTAAAATTGATATTCTATGTTATTTTATGAGATCTAAAAGAGAAAAATTATTTGAAACATTGAACATTGCATCCATCCCTTTAAACCTTGATATAGATACCGATTATTAATTTAAATGTCAATGATAATATATTACACTGAATTTGTACTTTTTTTTTAATTTCTATAAGTTTAGAGAATTTTATATAAATTTAAATTTACTCCATATTTAACTCTTTGACCGACTAAAAGACATAGTCAAATCAAAAAGCTAATTAGCTTTTTAGTTTCTTAAAAAAAGTTAAAAATTATTAAAAATATTGGAACAATTCAGAACTATAATCTATATTAAACTTTTTATTTATTTGTTTACATAATTTTAAATTAAATCATTTTATAAAAAAAATTGTTTTGTTTTAAGAAATTTTTAACAATCGTTTTTTTAAATTAGTTTTCAATTTAAGATACTAAAATGATTAAAATTTTACAATTTTTTTTACAACGAGTTAATTTTGAAGGTTTTATTTAAGCAAATTCTATTTTAAATGTTTTTCTAAAAAGAAAAATATTAAAAGGATTTATTACTTCGTTTTATAACTTTATATATTTATTTATAATAGATTATAAAACTTTCATAATAACTGGATTCAACAAAGAAAACAATTAAATAATTTTATTGCATTAGTATTAAAAATTCGAAAAATAATAATATAAATGAAATAAACTAAAATAAAATTCTGAAAATGATATCATTTCTTATATATACCACATTAATAAATTTAAAGACATATTCATTTTTATTGTACTCTCATAAAAATATTAAATAAGATAACTGCGAAAACAAAAAAACAGTTAAACGTCTGTGAACACATGATTACATGTAATAAATATAAGCTGCTTGTTGAATAGAAAAATGTTTTTCAACAATCTATAGAATAATCAATTGCCAATCATGTAAACATTGTAGTAATTAAGTACTCAATAAATATGTGTTTAAGTTGTGAAGTTAAATGAATAACAAAAACAAAATATGTTAACATTCATTATTAAAATTTCATTAAATTAAAATATATGTTTAAATTATGAACTACTTACTAGATTAAACAATTTATTTTTATGTAACATGATTAATCATTTTTTAACCTTAATAAAAATTACTAAAACCATGTGAATTTTTTAAAATGTTTGTAATGGTTTCGAAAATAAACATTTTTAAGAAATTTTGTGTTGAAATTATGTAACGGCTCTACTAGTTTACAAAGTTTTTTATAAGCTAGCTATAATATTTACTTTAATTTATTAAAAATACTTTCTACAACAAGTTGTTAATACAATCTATACTTAAATCCATTTTCTCGTTTTAAATGTTTTAATCTTTATATAATTTTATAGATAAACAAATTCGTAAAAACATTTCATATTTTAATATACAAATGTTAATATCGTTTGCTTCGATAACACTTAAAATATATTCTTTCAAATTTATAACCATATTATAGAACTAATTAAAACTCGCCAAATTTACAACTCGTAGCTTTAAATCTTGTTGCACTTTGTGTCAGTTAAGCTTACTTTTATCTTTATAAATATTCTAATTTTATTAGTTTAAAAACATGGAGACATCAGAGCTTATCAGTATCTCAAGTTTTTATTTAATCAAAGTACGGGCAATATTGTTTTAATATTGACACAAATATAATTGTGCCGTTTATAAAAATAAAGTTTCTAGAATATCTTTTTTGGAATTAAACTACAATAAATAATTACATAAACTAATTAAAAAATTTTAAAATAATTGTAACAAAAAATGAAATTAAGTTTTTAAATAATTAAGAAAATCTTTGAAAACAGTTTTTAACTTTTACTTTTAATCAAATTTGCTTGAGTATGTTATTATTTCAAGGTTTTGTGGGAAAAAACTCTGCTTATTGAGTAAAATTTCTGTTACAATTTCGCGTTTAGAACCTAACAAATAATGCTTGAAAAGTTGTTTCGGTCGTTTTCTTGCTAGTCCGATTAAATTATTGATTGTGTTTGTAGTAATATGTTCAGTCTCTTGCAGTAGTAATGAAGAGAATTGTAAACAATGATTAAGAACGTCACTTATGCCAGAATCGGTGATAGCCGAGTTGCCAAGAACTTCTATTCTTTTCAAGTGTCTCAATTTACTCAAACACTTCATTGTACAGTCAGTAAGATTTTTATAACAAGCTGATAAATTAACGTATTTTAAATTAGGCAAGTATTTTTCTATTTCAGAAAAAGATTTGTCATTAATTGGGTACATATCAATTCGTAAACAAGACAATTTTCTGCAATTATTCAACAACTTGCCCAATAAAAAATGTTGCAAAACACTATGTTGTTTTTCTGAAGATTTGTAGTCTAGGATTACTAAGTTCAAACTTATCAACTGTGAACAATTGTTGATTATATTAAGAACTTTACAATAAGAAGGTAGATCAATATTTTCGTTTTTTAATGTCAATGCCAAATCTAAATGAGTCAACTGATTCCAATTAGCTACATATTTATCAAAGTTTTCGTTAAAATTGTTAAAATCAAATACGCTCATTTGTAAATGTAGATGTGACAACTTAGTTAATAATGACAATTGTTTAAAAAATGTACTTATCAATCCATTCCTTACGTTAAAATATGTTTTAAAATACTTTAAAGTATTTTTATATCTATTAACAAATAAATCCATTAAATCAGTTCTTTCACAATCAATACCTTCAAATTTAACCAAGTTAGGAACCAATATGTAATCAACAACTATGAAATGCTTTAAACTAATGTTAGTAATCGACAAACAATTTTCGCAGTAACTCAAAAATGGTTTATAATTGTGATAAAAATCAATCATATACCTTGTATTACAAAATTTCTTGATTCCATTTCCTCGTTTAGAACCGAGGTACTCCCAAATGTTCGCTGAAATTGGATAATGACATTTATATACCAGTGATTGCAAATTAAGGCAATTATCAGCTATAGTACAAACTAATTGATCAAAACTAATTGTTTTCTTTTTAAAAAACAGATGTCCGATAATAAAATGCGAAATTTGGTTACATTTAATGACAATCCGTTGAATAACGGTAACATTTTTTAATTCTTGATAATCATTACAATCATAAAATACCATTACCTTACTTGCTGGGAGTTTGTTTCTTTTTATCTTCTTCGGAATTTTATCAGAAATTGAGTCGTCGATCTCAATAACAAACTGTTTTGAAAAAATAACACGTTTCCATTTTTTAGAAACGCATTCTAAACGTATTTTGTCTGATAGATGCAAATATTGTAGTAGTTCTAATTTTAAATCATCACAAAACCGATCAAAACTAGTACGATTCGGACAATGGTTTAATAAATCTATCATATTTTTAATATGTACTAATCGCGATAACTTGATAGAATGAATTAATGAACTTTAATTAAATTAAAACATTTTATTTCATCTAACTTTCAGTAAAATGAAATATTAACAATATGTTTAATAAATTATAACTAGCATCAATTTAATTAATTTAAAACTTATTATTTCATCTAATTTGCAGTTAAATGAAACAATGTTGTATTAATAATAAAAATTAGCATTAATTTAATTTTTTTACGAATGACAAAACACATGTTACTTAATATAAGAAGTAAATTACGTACAACTCTTCAATATAAGATTTACAAAAGTGACATATTGACAAAATTTTTTATTTTTATAAGGTAGATTAAGTTAGATACTACAATAATAATAACTAAATTTAAAACAATATTTATTTAAAAACTAAATTTTAAACAAAGTTTATTTAAAAACAAGCTCGATATGGTTATAATATCTGACTTTATAACCTTTGAAAAGTTAATACTAGTTAGTATATGGTCGCTCGATCACTTTTATCGCTCGCAAATCCTTTCAATATTGCGTGTTCTATAAAATTGCTGCTACATAAGAAGCATATTCCTATATATTTTTGATATTTATTTAATTATTTAAACATGCCGTTTAAACCATTATTATACTGAAAATCAATGAATTACAGACAAGTATGTAACAGATGCCACAAAATTTTTAAATTAAGTTTTGGCCTTTTTAACAAAGATTATCATGTTTTAACCTAAATGTTTTTTTTGAGACAAAAATTTCCTTTTTCACAGCTAAGAACGACAGATCCCATTCTTACTGTAAATATAATATTTATCATATTTGCCTAATTTTGTCAATATTACAATTTTTGGCCTTTTTTTCATTTTAAATCTAAAAATTACTTTTTAAAGACAAATAAAAGCAGATGCCACTGAAGATTTAATTTTTGCCTGTCTTTTATATTTTTGATCCAGGTTTGGATACTTTTAACCCTTTTAACAACAAATTGCTATTTTTCTTTGCCTATTTTCATTGTTAT
>JAQIXJ010001328.1:0-21556 GCA_034700185.1 Phthiracarus laevigatus
AAAACTAAAAAATATAAATAAATATTTTAACCGATTTTTTCAATATTATTTTCATTATTTTTGATTTAAATTTTTTAAATAAAATAAAATATTTTGCTTACTTTAGTTTTCAATAAAAAAATATAAAAATTAGTAAAATTACCTTTTTTAAATCAATATTTTAGTTGTATTAAGTATATATATTCAAAATTTTGGCTTTTTAATCAATTTTATAATCAATATTTTAACCTAAAAAATAAAATATTTTTCCGGGCTTTAGTCATAATTTAAAATTAAAATATCCTAGTTGAAGAATCAATGCTAGAACTTCTTTATTTCTTGATTGCCAGTATGGTGGTGATGAGCGATCAACTTTTAAAAACCTTTAAATGCTATCAACAAATTCTTTGTCCAATAGCTGTCCTGCAGTTATATTTTCACAAGTCTTTCTTTTTCTTAACTGAAGTGAAACTTGTTGTGTAATCATTTGTAACACGAGTTTTTTAAGCTTAAAAAAATATTCGCTCTATTGCAGCATCTTCTATCGTTGTGTCTTAGTTCCCATTTACATATATTTGTATATAATATGTTTTTAATCGTTTTTCTTGGTTCGCCACAAAATATTGTTTGAAATGTAAGTTCATCTGCAAATATAACACGTAATACAGAAACTGGAAATGTTCCTTCTCGTGAAACAAATTCAATTTATTGCGTATAATCGTTGTAACTCCACAAAGTATCGTTATTTGCTACGTTAGTTTCGTCTTCTGTTTCGATTATTTCTTCGATTTTGTTTGTTTCCGAAAAAATTAGTAATGGTCCATCATCACATAGTTTTTTGCCTTATTGTTATCTCCATCTAAAATTATAAAGTTTAGGGTTGGATGTTCGTTGAACCAGTTTTCAGATAACGTTATATTCTCCATTTTATAGAGTGGAGTGTTAATTAAATAAATCGCCGCATTATAACACACAGCTATTCTTTTTATTTCCAGGATTTGCATGAAAGGTCTTCTAGGCGAAATCAAACGAATTATAACCTCAATCATGTTTATCAATACTTCCGGTAAAACTGGAAAACATAACCCATCAACTTTTAAGAGTGTTTTTACTTTGCTGTTCACGAAATCTTCATCGAAACTTATACACAATTCACGGTTAAGGCCTTTATTCAGTAACGTGTTTAAGCTAACATTTCGAATAGATGACTCAAAAAACAGGCCATATAAGTAGTTTCAAATAACTATTGGGCCTTTTTCGATATTGGATTCATATTAAATGCATAGGTCTTCTAAAGTTGTTCTTTCATTTAAATCACATCGTTTAAGTTTCTTCGCAAATCGGTCATCCGCGCTCGACTTGACGCCGTTTGAAGTCATGTCTTGCAACTATAAGCGAATCTTTGTCTCTCTGCTGTTCTTGTGTGCAATATTCTTCGTCTTGTCGGACCAATAATAGATATTCCCTGTCGCTTAGCTTTTCTTTTGCACGCGGTACTTCGTCGCAGCGCACCTGTTTTCGATATTCGGTATCTTTTTGCTTTTCTTGTGCACGTCGTTCTACGTCGTGTCTCATTTGTCTTCGATATTCCGTGTCTCTTATCTTTTCTTGTGCTCGTTGTTCTTATTCTAGTCTCACTTGTCTTCGAGATTAATTTTTCTCCATGCTTTCATCAGTCTACAACTTTAATCGCTTCGCTTATTTAAATAATTTCGTCGTTTTAATTTATTTTCACTCTGTTTTAATTCTAAATTTTTGCGATTTCTTCTCTTACATTTCTAACCTTTATTTTTAACGTCTTTGTTCTTTTGATTTTCTTCCATTGTAAATAATTATTTTAAAAAATAAATAAAGAATATTAAAACTAACTTATTTTTTATGATAACGAAATCAGATTTATAACTTTTTAAATCCATGTTTTTGTAAACTTAATAATTTAAGAAATTTAAAGACTCCAACTTGAGTTTCTAATACTTAACCATAGACAATTATTATTAATTATTTTTTAATTTGGACAAAATTCAAAACTACAGCTTTTAATAAACTTGAAAATCACTTTAATTGCACAAATCTTGTCGCAGTACATCCTAACAAGAGTCCAGAGTTGAGACTTGGAAACAGGAATTTGGCGATCAGGTCGTAGTGAATGAGCACTGTTCTAACTGATGTTGTTCTAATAAGATTATTAATGCTAAGATCATTATAACATTAAGAACTAAGATCATTATAATAACAAGAACGAAAACGTATCAAAAGTGTAATTTATTTTATCAGAATGCATTTGTATTTATCATATTATTACCAACGGGAAAATGAATAATTAAATAATTTATCATTTATTAGAAGTCAAATAAAGTCTTGAAAAAATTCTAATTATCTTTTTTATAAATATTTGTAGGGAATGTTTTTGTGAATTTCCACTAACATAAAACTTTCACATTTGATCTTTAAGAAAATACATATTATTTTTATTAGAACGATATAATTAAACTTCGAATTTGTAAAATATTTATTATAATTTTAACACAGTAGATTCAATAACCTCAAATATCATATCAATTTGATTTGTTATTTGTAAAATTTTTTTCTTTTTTTGATTCGTTTATCGAAAATTAAATATATAATTCGAATTATTCCAGATAATTTATCATTATAAATTGTAACAATCTTAGTTTGTTAGGTTAAACAAAAACTAAGATGAAATTATAAAATAAAAGTGAAAACTAAAGTACCAACTGCCGTTTATAACAATAGTATTTTAAACACCTCGGAATACTGTGGCATATAACTTTTTGAGAACTTCATACTTTTAAGCAAAAGTTTCATTAAGTGTTACTAAAGGGATGAAGCATTAAAATGATTTTATTTATGCTTATATTTTTATAACTAAATTTAAATCAAAATAAAACGTCGCCGTGAAAAATCGTCCAATATTTTGTGAACTTACTTTAATTTATTTGATAAACTAATGTTTTAAATAACATTTACAGTTTATCCATTTTTGATAATTATATAATAACTTAAAAAATGTTTGAATAAAAACGGAACATATATTAATAGAGATAGCGTTTTTTTGGTTGACCCATACTTACGAGTGAGGTACCTTTTAACCGATGTTAATCTTTTTATTTGTTATTTTAATTTAAGATATGGTTTTACTAATTGTACAAGCTGTATAATTCAATTTTAATTAGTGCGATCATTGGTACTTTAAGAATAGTTCTACAAACATTTTCAGTAACGTTTATTTACAGAAAATCGATTGACAATAATAAAATATAGTTTCTATTTTTAACTTTTTGATGACTTAAAAAAATTTAGGCTGTCTAAAAATGATTTATATTACAAAAAAAAATAGTTTTCAGATTCAAAACAAATTTCAACTAAAATAAATATTAATGTTATTATGACGAATTAATTGTGAATTGTATATAGCTAAGGCCTGCAGCGAAGTTCTTAAATGGATTTTACCTAGGACTTCGATTATTTAAGGTGTAGCATGACAATCTATGTAATATTATTAAATCGAAATAACGGTGTTTACTTACAAATTGAAATAATTAGTTTAAAATTAAAAAAAAATTAAGTTTACAAAACAAATCATCATCACGGTTAGAAAAACATTTTCCGTAAACCGAATTTATAAAATAATCAATTAATTATTATTCAAAATTAAAGTGACTTGAAGAAATAACGATATTGATAAAAATAAAAAATTGCGTTTCGTAAAATCGATTTTAAACAAACAAAAAATATCTTCCAAAAATTTTTTTATACTTCAATTTTTTAGATTGAAAAATTGATTTAACATGAAGTTATTGTTAAATGAAAATTTTGCTTTGCTTTTATGTTATTAATAGGGCCACTAAATTTGTTAAGTAACGATTCATTTTTTCAAAAGAATTGCTTTACTCGGACTATATATAACTTAATTCATGTTGATTAAAAAATGACTTAATTTATTTTTAAATTCTCAAGAATATAATGAATTTGAAGATATGTAACGATTTTGAATTTGTCAAACGATTTATATTAAATTCGATAAAATGTACTAAAATGATAAAAATTATTACTATCGTACAAATTTTCATATTTTAAACTTACTAAATTCGTTCTACTAAAACTGGATTCATTTTTTAGAATAAAAACATTCATTATTTTCTATTAAAAGTCATAATTTTTTTCATAAGAGGAAAATGTTAAATAGAATTATTCTTAGGTTTAAATACCTGCAAATCATTTTTAAGTTAACTAAGTATCTTAAATTCTTAACGACTTTTTCGTACGACTTTGGAACTTTTTTCGAACAACAAATTAGGGATTTGGCACGTATTTTACTAACGATTTTCAAGGCACTTCTTTATGAATGATAAAAAACCAACCAATATAATCACTTTATATAAACATGCACAAGTAAATGAATATCTTAGCTTTAGTACTATATGATTTTTGAAAAAGAATTATTCTGAGTTTATGATGGGAAATGGGTCATTTTCTGAATTAAAACTTAACAAAAGTAGTAGTATTGCCTATAAAGGTATAAATTAAAATTATTTATAGGGTATGAGTCAAGGAAGTCTTTGCTAAGCGTTTCAAAATAAGTCAAACTGTTAAAAGTGTAGTATTTGACCTAATTAGACTAGATCTATATCGCCAATTCGTTATCGCCCTGTTGAGAAACTTCTTGTTACCTATAGTCCGCCAATATTATGCGATGTATTATGACCTATCTTATGCTATATGCCAAGCATAAATTAAGCCGTTGCTACAGACGCTGGGGGTGGTACATCACACTTTTATAAAATTGATGATCAAAAGAAGGGTTTTTATCGCAATGAACAAGACAGAGTCTTGTGAGTTTGTGGTAAGGTATTAAGAGACTAGAGATATAGGGGATTAGGAGAAAAATTGAGAAAATAAGAAGGCGATAAATTTTGTAAAAGATAGATGCGTAACGGTTAAAAGACAAGAAAAAAGGAGTTTAGAGTAATTAGTTGTATCTAGAAAGAATGAATAGGTCAGGAGTGAAATGAAGTTAACAGTAAGTAGTAAGAAAGAGTTGGAGAAGGAGAAGCAAATTATGCTTTGGAGTTAGCACACTAATTTAAACTATATCGCCATCAAGTCTTCAAAAGAATATTTAACGTTATAAAATTTAGAGAATTTTATTTTTTTTAAACTATCAAAGTAAACTTAACTTTTTAACAAAAGAAAATAAAACAAAGGAAAGAAAATACAAACAGATAGAGAAGGAAAGAGCAGATCACGAGGAATGCGATGAGGTGCAAAATATGGATCTTAACATCAAACACAAAAACGAACGGATGATAAGTGCCGCGAAAAGGAGAAACAAAGTGATCATAACAAAAAAGGAAAACGGATGAATGTCTTGAACGATTAGTCGGAGACGGAAATGATATGTGAATGTGTGAGAGACAAACGGATGTATGATAAGTATCTTGAGTCGGATAAAGAAAGAAATCGAATAAAAAAAGAATGTTATTATATTGCTTTATGAAACAGAAATGAAGGAAGTAACGATTAGGATACAAACTTCGATCTTTACATTAAATATTGATTACTGCCCATCATAATACTAACCCCAGACATTAGAACAGACTTTTAATTTTAAATTTATTATTGCCAAAAGCACAAAATAATATTATTAATAAAAATTATATAGATCTACAAGTTCAAAATCAATATAACATTTTTTTAAGCGCGCAAAAAAAACCCGTTTTCAAAATTATTTATAGAGTTTTGGAAAGCTGGCCGAAGGATAGTGGGCCAAAACTCAATATTTATAACATTATTAATTCATAAAGTAGTTTTTATTTCAAAAAATGATTTCAATTAAAAAGTATAATAACATGAATTTTAATGAATTTTTACATTTATTTTATTATGAAATGATTTGTGTTTTTCATAAAAGTAACAATCTTTAAGAAATTATAAAATATATAAATTATAGCTATTTTAGTGATTTGATATGTTATTCATTGTTATCTATAACGATCAACGAAAGGCGCTTATTTTGAAACCCATTTCTTTTATGTGATTGTTAATTCAATGAAATAAATAAATTTCAAACATCGGAACAATTTATAACAAGATTGTTTAATAATTTGTTTTGATTTTACTCTTTTAAAAAGTATATACAGTGTTGTCGATAAAAACTTGTAATTAGTCTGCTTTTATTGATTAGGTTTTTAATTATTAGTTTTTAAAGATTGCATTTAAAACAACAAAATATTTTTAAATATCGTAGTTCGCGATTTTGATTTTATCAATCAATATAACAACAAAAAAGACGAACTATTAGACAATTCCTTATTCATTAACAATTTATGAGACAAAATCTAAGACTTTTTTTAGTGATAGGACAAATATTTTTCAAAGATGACTACTTGTTCATCACTTTTTAAGTAAAGCTTTGAAATTCGTTACATAATTTGAATTAGATAATGGTAAAATCCCTTTATTAAAGTAAATATCAAAGTTACTTTAGTAGAATAAGAGAGTACGGAAAGAAAAACAGACGGAAATTGTCAAATCCATATAAAACAATATCGATACTGTTATAATATCAGAAATTGTAAAGTTAGTTTCATTAATTTTATGGACCCTCGCTTTCTTCGTTCGCTCGCAGACAGACAGACGGACATACCCAAGTCCATAAATCTGTCTAAAAAGTCAGATAAAAAATATCATAATCTGATATATATTTCATGAGATCTATTAAAAATGCAGTTATTTGGACAGCAATTTTAGTTTCTAATAAATAAATTAAGTCAAATCCATCCAAATATTAATAGTTAATTCAAAGTAAAAGAATCGTTAGTTTTATGAGGAAAAAATTTTACAGTTTATATTAACAAATGTTTTAATTTTCCTAACTTAATATTAACTTAGCTTTGTATTAACTTCGGAATAGATAAGCTTGCGCAAGTTTCGCTAAGATAGGGATTTAATTTTAGCAGTTTCAGGAAGTTTATAAAGTTTGTTTAAAACTTATTTCTCTTTTTTGCGCTTCTCAAGTTCTCATAATTCTGGTTGACTAGATTTTTATTATTAAATTATTGTAACCTTAATTTCTTTCAATTTTTTTGTTAGTTTAACATGTGTTTTTTTGAAACAGGAAGTTTTATAGACTCAAAAGTTTTTAGAAAAACATTAATTGTGATCGTTTATTTACTGACATACTCATACTTTAGCTTTTAAATATTCATTAAGTGTGTTTGAATTTAGATTAACTTTTTTCCATTAGTACTTAGTTTTATTTAATACTTTTTAAATACGTTTAGGGAAAATATCAACTTTAAATATGGCGTTGTTGCTAATTTGAAAATATTTAAGTTTTCATGTAATTATTTTTTTGTTGTGTCTCTTCATTATCCAAAGAAACTAACTTTAATTTTTCTTTATAAAAGTTGATGACATTGCAAAACAGGCGGAATCTAAATATTTAAAAATCAACCTTTTTGTTAAATAATGTTCCTTTAACTTTAATAGGAAATCTTTTTATTTAGCAAACTTCATAACTTTTTTTAATATTTTATAAATTTTTTTGTTGCAGCTTGTTAAATTTTTCTTTTTGAGATCACTTTGTAATAGGCGAGCATTAAGATTTGTGATGTCTGAATATGGGTGGACTCTTTTTAAGTCACATTTTTTTAAATTTTAAAAAAGTTTAATTCATTATAGTAACAAGAAAAATTTTTTACGGTAGTAGGATTTTTTCAAATTAATGTTAAATTTTTTTCCCAACAAAGTAACTAAATTTTTTTAACCCTATCTATATTCCTGATAATTATTATATTTTAATTTTTTAGTAAAATTTAGTCTTTAAAAGAACTGTTGCAACAGTACATGAGGGAGTGTTCTCTAAAAACTGTAAATTTAAATTAAGTAAAAAAAATTGACATAAAAGTTTGTTAATCTTAGTTATATTATTGTAAACTTTCTGAAAGTTTTTAATACATTGTTAAAAATATAATTGAAAAAGTACTTGAGAGAGTGTTTATTGAATCTGGCTTCGTAGTGATTCAAACTTTAGAGTAAACATCAACAATTTGTAAGGACAGTCAGTTGCATTAATGAAATGCAACAATGCATTAAAAATTTTTTTTGCTTACTTGTTTCATATTTGTTTAATCGTAAAAGAATATAACCAAATCTCTATTGTGCAGATTTATTAATAATAAAGTTAAATACAAATTTTTTTTGGATTAAATTTGTATTCCTATAATCTTTTATTAGTTTTAAAAAGATTATACATTGTTGGCTAAATATGCTTGAGTTTATAACTTTTTATTTTCTAATGTAACCTTAAAAGCCAATAAAATAACAGAAAACAGACTATAACAGAAAACAAACGTTTTGATGCATATTTCATGAAAATTTACATTATTATTACTGTGTATATATTAGAAGATTAACTCAAATTTCAGGAAATTACTAAACTTAAGATAACAAAGATTTTATAAATCTGTGGGGTTGTTTTCATCCCGATTTTGTGTGCACTTTTCATTGATTAAATAGTAACTATATCAAAGTTTCGATATTTTCAAATTAAATAGAACAATTTATATTTTTTTTAATTCTTAATTATTTTTAGAGTAATAACATTAATAGTATGTTTGATATTTATAAATTTATTTTCAAACGTTAGTAAAAGGTAGAAATAAAATCACTATCATGTTTTTTCATGATAAACTTCTTATTATTTCTGTATTGGAAAACATTGTTAAGTATTACAAGCCATACATTGTTCAAAGTTTTAAAGTGTGTTATTTATTTCCGTAAGTTTATCATTAAAATGGTTCAAACTTAAAAACAGTATTTTTGTTTCTAAAAGAATATAAATTTTATAATTTAAAAGTTGTCTTTAATTTGGAAACTGTTTTGATATTGATATTATGACAAGCATTTAAATGTGTTAAAATAAAAAATATTTGAAAAAATTATCAAAGTTTTGCACTTTAATTAATTTTTTAAAATTGTCACCTTAATTATTATTACATTTTCAACTTGTTTTAATTTAAAACTACTAACCTTTTAGGCGCATTTAGCTTTAAAGGTTGAATTGTTTCAATATAAATGTTGGTTTTCCAAACTTTGAACGCAAATCTTCGAAATCATTCTAAATTAGATACCTTTTTCTTATTTAATTGATGCCATGCTCATATGTTCGCCAATAATGCATACTGAACAAATCATCATTAAAAACAAAATCGATGTTATTACAAAAAAGAGCAATACTTTCAAATAATAATGAGAATAAACAAACTTATAAAAGCTAACAGAATATGAATTTATTAAACAAACTAGTAATTCATTCTGATTAAATTAAGCGTGATTCTGCTGCTCTATTTTAAACAAAATTAAGACCAACCATAAATTTGACCAAAAAATATTAGTCATTCAAATTGAAGTTTAGTTTATTTATAATATTATGGATATTTATACAGTTATTCAAATATATATAGATTACATATATTTTTATTTAGTTTATTAATTTTAAGCCAAGTGTTCAAACTTTATATAGTAAAATTTTAGCTGACTGCAAACACAGTAAAATAGTTATAAATTAATTTTTTCCTTTATCAAAGTAAAGAACTCAATTAGTAAAAAAACTGAAAACTTAGAAAAAAAATGATTTATATGAAAAAATAAGATGGATTATAAGCTCATAAATTACCGCGGTATCTCTCATAAAACTTAAGTTCTGGACTGTTAGGACACGGAGACAGAGGAGTGATTATCTTTTCCAATTTAACGCAATTAGTATTAAATATAAGGTTTTGTGCGAAGACGCTGCATCTTCATAAACATACCTGAGTTTTGCATTTGCTTAACACGTTTGGTTAACTAGTGACTTGTCTTAATTACATTTTCAATATGTTTTAATTAAAAACTACTAACCTTTTAGGCGTATTTAGCTTTAGAGGTTGTATTGTTTCCATATAAATGTTCGTTTTCCAAATTAAAATCACATTCATGTTTTCGAACGCAAATCTTCGAAATCGTTCTTAATTAGATACCTTTTTCTTATTATATTGAGGCCACATGTTCGCCATTTATGCATACTAAACAAATCATTATTAAAAACAAAATCGATGTTATTTAATAATTATACTAAAGCACGACAAGACCAGCGCCTAATTGAATCTGTAAGCACTAATTTGATGTTACCTCGTCGACAACTAAACTATGAATGACATACAAAATTTTAACAAAACAATAACAATTAAAAGTTTTTTGTTTAGAAAAAAATCAATATTGCAACTCAACAATAGATTTAAAGTCAAAGTGAGCACATTACACATCAAAGTGTTCATTCTTGTTTTTAAATTCAATAAAATGAAAAAGTCAAAGACAATATTAATTAAAAGAAACATAAAAGCAAAGTTAAAGAAAAGCAAAAATAAACTTTGAAAGTTAACCAACATTGAATTTAAGAACACATATATTCTTTAATAAAAGTTTTATTTATAATCTATATTCATCTCACTGCCATTTTATTAATTTGTATATATATCTATGTTTGTCTAAATGTGTCCGTCTTACTGTCTTATTTTCTATCACCATGTTTTGCATTGGGTTTCCCTTAGCTTTGGAAAGCTGTCTTGTTTTTTGTTAAAGGTAATTTCATAGATGTTAATGATTTCTTTGATGATTGGCCATATTTCCTGTTTGTAGAACATGGGTTCTAATTAAACTGCTCGGATAGTACAAAAAATTACTTTAAACGATTTTGATATGGGGCTATAAGCACACCGCTTACATCTTCAATAATGTTAAATACACTTCAATACATTTACTCTCAAATGACCCATTTGTTAATAACTCAAACCCTCATTTGTTATTAACTCAAACACTTTTTGTTATTACTCATAGTTCATAACACAATGAAAACGTTATCACACTAATTATTATTCCATAACTTATTTAATTCAATAACAGAGTTATTTGAAAGAAGTAAACATTTATACTGCCTCTCCGTTAACAATATAAAAAGTAGGGAAACTTATAATCCATTTGAAAACAGTTGATATAATGCCTATAGATGATATTTACATTATTTAGTTAAATTTACTGTTTTTAATTAACTATTGATTTTATTGCTCTATCATTAAATTCGATCCATTTTATATTTATAAAATCAGCGTTTTCATAAATCCTACTTTTTCATAATTTGAAAGTAATTTATTTTGTATTCACTTTAATAAATAATAAAATTATGTTAAATATTATTTTAAATTCTCTCCCTTAAATAGAATATCTGAATTTTTAACATTACTATTGATAATTAAAATTTATTTTTACTGGTTATAAAAAATAAATTATGTTTTGCATAATTAATAATTAATTTTAGATAAAGTTTAAACGATATAAGTGTGTTATTATTAAATTACAAGTCAAGTTTATATTATTTAATGCTTAGTTATAACACAATTAGATCGTAAAACATTCCGTTTTTTCGAAATCAGAGATTCCATTTACAAGATTGGGAGTATCCGTTTTTATATTTTGTTTCTTGGTTTTCAAGATTGCAATATTTCGTTTTTAGAATGGGAGAATTAATTTTTTAGAATGGGAGAATCCGATTTTTAAAACTTGATTCCGTTTTTAGAATGGATTCCTCTGTTATTTCAGAATGGGTGGTTCCTTCTTCCTTTTTTCACAAAAGTAGGCTACATTTTTTGATTGGAAGATTTCGTTTTTTATAGTAATTTGATTCCATCTTATCGTAATTTAATAAGGAAATAAATTAAAAATTGTCAATACAATTGAACGATAGTTTCAGTTTTTATTTGATATTAAGACAATAAAGTTCAATATCTGGTAAGTTCAGTATATACTCTATCAAATGTTTACTATATTAAAAGCCATTAACTAATATAAATAATCTTAACAAATAAAAGCGAGCAATCGAAGATAGTGAGTGACCATATTCAAACTGAATCTACATTTATAAAGTCATATTTTAGAACTGTATTGACCTTGTTTTGTTATTAAATGAACTAAACCGAATAAATATTGATTTCATATAATGATTTTTGTTAAAACATAAAATAGTTTAATTTCATAGAGAGTATTATCTAAATATCAAGGATAATAAAAATGTGATATCAATTAATGAAATGTGTGTTAGATATAAAAAATGATACATAATTTTTATTTTGACATGCAGGTATAACTTTTTAATATAGAAATCAATAATTGTTGTCGATGAAGAATATTCAGTTGAAGTTTCTTGGCTATTTTTCTGTTACTAACATACAGCTAAGATTAAAAATTAAAAAACAATTAATAACATCCACCATAATAAATAATGTCGTAGAAACTCATTTATCTACTTTTAATGTCATTGAGTGTGTAATATCGATTAATGAAAGGGAAACAAAACTGAAAATATATATGTTGAGAACAAAAAAAAATCAATAAAAATTGTAAGATTATTAAACTGTTCAATATAATTTTTAGTACTTTAAAATATGAGTTGCAAACGTCATTAAAATCTTCTTAAAGTTTCAAAATAAAAGGCAATTCATTTATATTTTAAAAAATAAAACAAATAAACTATCTTATGTCATAAAAATAGATCTTGTTTTAAAGATATAATCTAACTAAATAAATATAAAATGATTTTTAGAGGTTTATTCTATTTAAATTATACACAGCACGGTATTATAAATTATTAAAACTTGAAATAAAATTTTGTACAGTTTACAACTATAATTTAACAATATTTTTTTTAGAGATAGTACATGAATACATCACGGTTCCACCACCTTGACCACTTCTGATTAGCACTTCAAGCTGAATCCAATAATTGTGAAGGTTGTCTCTATTTCGAGATTGTGAAGTCACCAGGTTAGGCGCCTATAGAGGGTATCACAGATAAACAACTTTGAAATATGTTTATATAATTTTTATATGCTACTGAATTATAAAATTAAATGTTAAAATAAAATAATTGTTTATTTTTATTATCAAAATTAAATAAAAATGCTGAAAGCCTGTTTTGACAATTATAATTATAAAAGCTGCTCACAATTTTAAAAAGTTATTTAATTTTTATTAGCTATGTCGACAACATATAGAGCTGGAATGTAAACTTCTATCATTATTTAAAATTTTTCTTTGTTTTTGATTTTTTTTGGAAAGTACTAGTTTCAATTTTTTAGTTAGGGATTTAGATTCGATTTTGATAGTTTTTTATTATTTGAGTTTTCTTTTGTTTATTTTTATAACACTTTTAAAACGTATTTAAAAAATGTTATTTTTTGTAAGACAAAACAATTTTGGATTGAAAATAAGAAAAGATTTCCGTTTTTTACCGGGGTTTGGTTGCTCAGAAAATTTAATAAACCCTTTAAACAAAAAAAGTATAAATTCAACTTGTTTAATAGTTTTCTAGTCCAAATTATTTAATTATTTAGAATTAACTTACTTTGGGTTTGTAAACTTAATGAAACACCAACTGTTGATTAAATTTCTAAACATCTTAGAACCTGATACTATATTATGTTAGAATTATCGTTAAATTATTGTTAAAGAAACCATAAATAAATAAAATAAAATCGACTAGTTTCAGCTATCGTCAATTTAACATAGTGATTTGTTAAATCATAAAAGTGTGTTTAATATATTAATTAAATTTAATTGGTTATAGCTTTAATCAAAATGTAACCGATTTTACCGTTCTTAGGCATAAACAGGTTTAAATACAAAATTGTAACTTGTAATAATAGTAACGCCGAAAGTTAGTGAAATGTTAAAAACTCATTGTCAAAAATCACATTATAAGAGAACAAAGCTAGTTTTCATAACGATAAAAAATTTTTAATGTCATGTAACTTGATTCACAATACATGCCAAAAATTGTTTTCATATCTTATTTATATTAAGTTTTAAAACATTTAAAATTTAAAATTACAGTTTAAAATCAGCTAAAAAAGCTAACATAAGATATACCAATTTCATTTTTAATTGAATAAAAATAAAATAAATTAATTATAACTATTCTTGTTAATATAATAAACTTATAAAAATTAACTTATTTTAAATTAAGTTCAATTACGGAAACTTTTCTTGTAGAATTTGATAATAACTAGGCTCTTTGAACAGGAATGAAATGCTAGACGATTTTACTGCATAATAATTTCATCAGATATAAGTTTTATTTCATTGAAGATAAACTTTGTATCTACAAAGGAGAGTAGTAAAGCTTTTCATTTTCATACTGTCCGTCCATCTGTCCATCCGTCAGTTTTCATGTTGCAGTCATATATTTTAACAAGAAAGAAAGTAAAGTTCTCCTTTTGATTCAAATATTTTTTTAGTGAATATATATCGGACTTAGTTTAAGGATTTAGAAACTACTTGAATTTATTTTGCACTAAAAGATCTCATTGTTATGTATCTAAACATTTTTTAAACAATAATTAAAGTAAAATTATTAAGTCTAAAAAGTCCCCAGACATTTAGAACTAAAAATTGTGAAATTGAATAACGGATTTTTTTAAATTTGGAATAAAAGTATTACACATGTCTTATATTAATGAAAATAATTAATTTTCAAGTTTTTATAAACTGCAAAAAGCAAATATAGCGAAAAATTTTATTAAGATGCAGTTTTATAGTTAAGTTAAATTATAAAGTGTATTTTTAAGTGCTGTTCTATGTTTAAATCTTTAAAACATACATTATTTGTTAAGATGTTTCTTATTATATATATATGTATTTAGTAGTAGATTACTGTTGTTATATGAAAGTACTCGAACTAGACGAAGTTGTAACAAACGGAATGCTTGCTATACCTGATAACTAAGTTTATTAAATGTCAATAATACGTATGAATAGCGGTTAGTCATCGTGAAGATCAAAATTTTGTTTGTTATGTCAGCCTTGACATACATGTTATGAAATGTATTTAAATAGCTCTGGGTCGCGAGTTCTGTTTATGAAATGTATTTGCTGTTTTCTGAAATGTGTTTGAAAATAGCTGTATTAATTTAAAAACGTAAATTTTAATTTATTAATGTAATTATCATATAAGTAATTATATCTTAAATGATTTTAATTGGTTGGTGGGAAAAAAAAGTTATTTTATGATGATAATGTTACCGTAAATTTGAGTTTTATTTCTAACTAATAACTCTTCTTATGAAGCAAATGATCTTTTTAAGAATAATAATTGGTATGCGATATCTATGGTTAACTGTCATCAAACGCGGTTTATGTATTTTCATTTCGATATGATACTAAATTTTACCTAAATTTCCCTTTAAAAATTGGCATTATCCCCTTGAAAAATAGAGAATGTAATGAAAATTTGAAGTTTTTGTTTAACAAACATCAGGAGTATAAAAACAAAAAAACAATGCAGCTAAATGCAGCTAAATGCATCAAAAAGTTAGTTATATGCTTATAATTCCGATAAATTTAAATTAAATAAAAAAATTTTAACAAGTACATTCAATATAATATAAAACATCGAGTTACATACTCCCTTATTTGATATATCAAAGGAGATTTGAGGCTTTAAAATTGCAAGTGTTCATAAAAATGGCTAAAATAGGGTAAAAATGTGAAACTATTAAGCTTATATAACTAAAATTGATAATAAAACAATGTTATTTGTGCTTGGATTTCTCTACTTTTGACATCGTTTATAATTTAAAACAGATTTTCATAAAAAATAAAAAAAAGAGTTGAACACACAAAAGATACCATACTGAATACGAATTTTGAAGTAACAGGAATGGGAAATAGTTGAATTATTACAACGATAGGGACTGATCAGGAATCTGTTTGGAATTGTTTATAGGGTGGGGTAATTGGAATGTGCCAGAATAAAATCAGTCATAAATGGCAAACTTTTGATATGCCATAAAAATGTTTTGAACTAGAGAACGAAAAAGTAGAGCTGGCTTTATTTAAAAAATTTAAAATAACAGACAGATATGTCCTTATCGATTTTTTTAAATTTTGAAGCTTTTTCTTTGCATAAATAGCATGACTTCTGAGACTGTAAAATTATCTAAAAATGCAGTTTTAGCAAACTATGATTAAATGATGAATACTATTAATGGAGTACATACCTCTCCAGCGATTTTTTTTAATCGCTAATAGTGTAAAAAAATTATTTTTTGGAGATACATTTTTTAAATAAAATTCTATAATACAAACCTAAACAACCAATAATAATAAATATCTTTCTGATCCAACAATCTATCTTTTAACAAAATTTCAAAATTTAAATTAACGGCTTGTTCGTAATCCTTGACTTAAAATCCTAATAAAGATGAAAACGAAAACAACACATTCATAGATAATATTCATACGAATTAAAAATTTTTTTAAAGAAAGAAGCATGAAGTAACAATTTATGAACAAATCTTAACAATGTCTAGATCATTTTGACTATTTTCATGACAAAGTGAGCTAATAATAGCATATTAAAAAAACTTATTATAACAAACAATAGAACATAAATTATATTGAATGGCTTTTAAAAGTTAATATTTTTATTTAAAATCTAAATGAAACCATAAGGTAATTTAAACATATCCAAATTTAGGACAGAATTCAATTTAAAAAGGTTATAAAATAATAGGAAGAACGAATAAAGTATAGAAGCAATCCATTAAAAGTTATAGATAATTGCTGTTTAGGTATTTGTTCTTATAAATGTTTTTATAAAACGATTTTTGTGAAGTAATTTTTATTAAAGTTTTGGATATTTTTAGAATTAACTAATATTATTTATAATTTAACATAAATCTGAAAAGTTAATTTTTCAAATAGAAGGTTAATTTTTCAATATTTATAAACAGTTCTTTAAGGTTCCTATATACACTTTAAGAAAAATTTTGTTGTGTTTAATGTGTCTTATATGAAGTTATAAGCTATATTAATGGCATCATCATTCTCTGTAAACTAATATAATAATTTTTTAGCTCATTTATATATCAAAATACCGATCTTCTGGATTTGCAAATGTCTGAATTTCTGCCTAGCCGTAGATTAGAAGTTTTATATGTATGAAAAGAGTTTGTGTTATTCCTTGAATGTGTAGACAAAATCACATATGATATTATTTTTTAGCTTACTTTTTAAAATTCAGCTATAGGATTTGGGATTTCGTTCTGTATGGCGGGTTAACACTTTTTTTAGATCACAAAATAAGGCAAAAATTGATAAAATCTAAGTCCAAATTGGCTTAAAAAATGACAAAAATGTGCTTAAATTGAGTCAAAAATGACTAAACACGGGGCAAAATAGGTTAAAATAGACACAAAATAGATACAAAAATGGCTAATATCGGGGAAAATATGAGCAAAAATTAGTGTCACGAGCTTTTTATTATACTTTTTTTGCAATCTAATAATTATAATCTTTTTTTCGGTCAAAGTTTTAACTTTATTTAGAGGGAGTATTTGTAGTCATGTTAGGATGTTTATAAATAAACATCCTAACTATTTTGTAAACTTATTTTAATGTATAAGAACTTGACATATTTATTCCTAACCGTTATTGCTTCTCAAGTCCGATACACGAATAAAACATAAAGTATTAAAAATTTATCTATAATAACTCAGAATTTCATTAAAAATATCATTAAATAATTTATTTATGATTTTTAAAAATAACTTTATTTTGTAATAATTGATTAATTATCACTACATTCATAAGCTTACAACTGAAACCAAAGAGTTTATAATATAAATAATATGATTAATACGTATTTTCTATAAAAAATGAATTTTGAGTTTAAACTAAGTCAAACTGTGTGTTGCAGCATGATGTTCTTGCTGTGAACATTAGTGAGCTAATTCAATTTTCATTTTTCTTAAAAACTTATCTTTCTTATCATTTAAACCTTAGCAATAAAATCTCCAACAAAAACAAAATTATCGGATTACACATTTGGTTAAGCTTTCTTGAATTTGGTTTAACAAACTTGAACTTTTTTGTGGAAACTGAATTATAAATTATAACTATTTTAAATTTATCTATTGAAAATATTATCAAGTTTAATTTGGCCTTTGAGTCTGAATTTTAATTTCGAACATCCATTCAAATTTTTCTCAAAGGCATAAAGTGTATTGGATTTAGCATAAATATATTTAGCATGTTTAGCATTTGCATTGTTTAATTTATTATTTCTTATTAATAAAAAGTAATTTATGCTTTTTAATTTTATTTATAATCTTATTTATTTCTTATCGTAAATGCAATATGATCATTCACTGATTACATGAATACCTATTCAATAGTGTGGTCTGAAAACTGATAAATTGCTTAAGAAGCAAATTATGTAATTACTAAAATGTTTTAAAATAATCATGCAAATTGTGTGATTTAAATAATAGAATAAAATTCAATTCATAGTTGGAACTTTTTGCACACCAGTCAAGGAGTTTGAGGTGGCTTCGAGTAATCATATTGTCTCTTCTTTTTGTTTGTATTCCACTTCTTTGCTTTGTCTTTGCAAGAAACCGATGTGACTTTCCCTTTATTAGGTTCCCTTTGCATGTTCCTCAATATTTAATGTATCTTTTAACCATATCGCTGCACTTTCTGGCAATAATGTGCAAAATAAATTTCAGCAAATCACTTTACGGAGTCCACGTTACCAAAGTGCGATTTGCTATTCATTGTCCAGTTCTGCGAGTTGAAGAAATAGTCGCTTCTCTTTTAACTAAGTCCCCATAGTCTAAACGGAACGCCGAAGTCTTTCGATTTTTTTCCAATAAATTTGCTTGAGGATCAACGAATTCGAGGGATTTTTTCGCTCTTAAAATATTTCCATGTAATGGTGTTGTTTATTGGTGCGATTTTATGAACAAAATCCAAGCGTTGCGATACCTTCCTTGTCCGGGCACTTTTGAGTTATGATTTCAAAAATGATAAGCCATTCTTCGACTCGAATAACTCTATAACTTCCCAAAAAACTGTCACACAGTTTCCCTGATATGTTGTGAGTCACTGGTGTTGTGATGTGAGTTTTAGTTTGATTTGGTTCTGCGATATTAAAACAAAGCATTATTGAGTTTTGATTTAATTAAACACGCGTTGCAAGTGATTTTGTTCGAACCGTTGGTGGAATGCTTGGCGATTAAACTGAAGGAGTCTGTTGATTCAGTTGAGTGTTTCGTGTCGAACTTTGTGTTTCAGTTCTATTCTGAACTGGTTTCGCGTTTTATGACATATTTCACGTTTACAAAGTTTACACTAAGGATGATGCATATATCCAAGAGTTTTTATAATTGATTGTCCTGGATCCGATAAAAATCAATTAGCTTTTAAGCTATGGAAACTCAAATCGTTAACATATCCCTATCTTATACACGTCGCTGTTTTCATTCTTACTTTTAAAAAGTTCAAGAGATCCTGAACAAACTAGAGTACAATTTAATAAAATGTATAACAAATAATTTTTAAATAGGGTTAAAAAAATTCACTTTATTACTGGAGAATTTATCGTTAATCCAACTTAATGAAAATATAGAATGGAATTGTTTGTTTTCGAATATTGAAGGTTCAAAAAATATAATCTCCCAAGTCTTATAATTCTACATTATTAGAAAATCTGAATAATTAATAAAAAAAACAATAATCCTATTCATAAAGTTATGGTATAATTTAGTTAAACTCTTTGTAATTAATTCGAATCAATTAAAATTTTTCAAATATGACATAAATCGGACACTAAACCAACAGGTAAGGCATCATTCAGCATTGGTGATTTAAAAAACAAGTCAGCCTTCTATCAATTTCCCCACAACCAAGAGTTTAATAAGTTTCTCTTCTGTGCAACTTTGTGGATTTGAAACTGATACTAAGTGATGAGTTTTCAATAGTTTGAGTTTCATTTTTGATGGTTTCTCAAAATAATAATTTAGGTAACGGTTAATTTATTGCAATAAAAATACTCTTTCCAGTAGTATTGTTCCGTATAATTATAATATAAATCAAATATAGAAAGAGATCGCATTGATCTAGTTTGTTTAAATAGATTTTAAGCATGTAAATCCAGATGCTACAGCAAATAAATAAGTTAATGATAAAATAAAGATAATAAATTGTGAAGTTTAGTTCAAGTTCTTTTAGTACACCAGAAGGTATTAAAGACTGGTGGGTTCCAAACACTGATCTCAAACCATTATTAAAGAGTGTGGCTGAGTTCAAGTTTGCTGATAAATACTATCATAAAAAACGAATCACTGATTTATTAGTCAACAGTCATTTTGAAATGAAAGGGATTGAGATAATCGATGATTGGTTGTAGAAGACTTTTATATTGCATTTGGATGATCTAAACTAAAACTGTCTCTATTTAAGGACATTTAAGAAATACATGTTGTTTTGTTCAAATCTGTTAATTTAAGTTTATAAATTACATTTAAAAAAGTTAATAATACTAGAAGATTAACTTATTAAGCCTATTTTTTAAGTATAAAATAATATTGTCTTTAACATTTAGGCTTTTATTGTGTTAATTAGATATAGTATTACTTCATTATCACAAATTTTCAAACTATTATAATCGGTTTAAACTGTTTTATTATTTATATATTTTAACATATATAATGTGTCCTAATTGTTAATAATTAAAATAATTGTTATCGTCTTAAAACTTACCGAAATCAAGTGGGATATTAAAAAAGGTGGTTAATGTATAATTAATTGTATACATTTCAAATTTATCTAATTATTTTTAGTATAATAAGTTTTTATAAGCAAATTTGTTTCAAATAAACCATCCAGTAACACTATACTTCATTTGATAACAATTATTATAAATAAATAGTTGTAAACTGTTAAGTTTTCTCTAATTATAATTTTACCACTTTATAAAAATGAGCTGGGTATAACATAATGGAACAAACGAAATGGCAAATTAAATTAATAAATTTATTTTATTGTCTCTCAGCTTCATTACAATTACATTAGATTGTTATCTTTTAAATTTTATTTTTTTTGAATAGAGATTGAATATTAATAACAGATTTCAAGTGAATGAGTTAATATAATTTCATGATAAAATAACTTATTTCAAACTATTATTTGTTAAAATACAAGTAACAATTGAAAATAATTTTTTATCTGACTTTTTAGACAGATATATGGATTTGGGAATGTCAGTCTGTCCAACTGTCCGTCCGCACTCTTATTCTATTAAAGGGATTTTGATCTTTACTCTAAATTAAGTGAGTTTAATATTTTCTCATTCTAATAAAGGGATTCTACCAGTTTCTTATTCTAATTAAGTGATTTAAATTTTTACTTTACTAAAAGGATTTTACCATTTTGTATCTATAAATAGCTCTTAAAAAGTTGATGTTTACTCTATGAGATCCGAATCACTACTGAGCCAGATTTCAGTAAATACTCTCTCAAGTACTATTTCTTAAATATAAATAACAATGCATTAAAATAATTTTCAAAAAATTAAAACTATATTTATCAAATTTATTACTTAAATTAAACAATTGAAATAAAAAATTTAAAAAATTTAATACATTGTTGTAAAAACTACGACTTACCTTACAAAAGTTGA
>JAQIXJ010001329.1:0-21551 GCA_034700185.1 Phthiracarus laevigatus
TAGCTTCACGGGTTTTCGTTAGCAAAGTTCTCGTTAATAATTCTTGCGTGTGCAATAAGTAAAAATTTATTTAAAAAGTTTCATATTTTTCAATTAAGCTCTTTTTTGTAAATTTTTATTTTTCGATCGTAATAAAAATAAATTTTTGTTCCCGAAACCCATTCCCGCTTTTGGTACGTTTTTTTTCCCGGTTCCCGACCGTTTTGACCAGTTTTTAGTCTCGGAAATCTCTTTCCCTAGTAATAACTAAAGGGAAATATTCTTGAAATTTTAAATTGCAAATAATCATTACTAATAATGACAGAAAGCTCAATCTTCCTGAGCTTGAGCTAGAACAGGCTGAGCTTAAGCTCATAACTGGTAAAAATTGAGATAAACTTCAAAATTAAAATGTTCTCCTGAGCTTGAGCTTACTAATTTACTAAATGGCTTGAGCTTAACGGTGAGCTTATATCCTACAAAAAAAATTTAAAGTTCACTATTAATTTACATGAGTTTTGTATTTGTATATTTACATATTAAAATTTTCAAGTCATAACTACTAGTAAAATATCTATTGCTTTAACTATAAAGCTTGCAATTAAGATTATGTTTATTATTATTTTCAAAAGTAAAAATATTTTATTGATGTATGCAATGCTTATATGAAATTTAAAACATTTTATGGTAAAAGATCGTTTTTATTAAGCTCAACACAAGCTCATTAAGCTCGTTGTTTAAAGCTTGAGCTTGAGCTTAGCAATTTAAGCTCTAAATATGCTGAGCTTCTAGATTTAGAATTACAATAAATCTCATGCTTGAGCTTTATCTTGAGCTTGAGCTGGCTTAAGCTAGCTTGCCTGAGCTTGAGCTTTTTGCCATCATTAATCATTACATAATTTTTTAATTCAATTCATTCTATTTTTCCAAGTTATTGATTTATATCGAAAGAGTTGCCAGAAAAAGAATTGGATTCTATTGTTGGAACTGGTTTATAATTAATTACTTTCAGTTTACTGAGGTAAAAATTTTTAACATTTTGATACAAAGATAGCTGTATAACAGCATAAGCTCCCAGCTTATAATTTAGACTTTATTTTGTTATTAACTGAAACAAAAAAAATTAAATAGTTTAGGAATTATACACAATAATTCAATTAACTGAAATTTTAAAGTAATTTAGTTTAAAAAATATGACTTATTTTTTTAAAAATAGATAATCTCATTGATGGCCGCAATTCTTTTGAAATTGTGTAAAATGTGGATAACAAAAAAATAAATCTAAAATTGTAAACAAATTTTTCAGAAAAACTAGTCAATTTAATTTTCAAACATTTGAGAATAAACAAATTTATGCAAATTCTTCATAATGCACTATAATACACCAGAAGACTTGAAAATATTCCTAAACTCATAAAAAATTTACATTATGATTTATTAATCACCATATTAATTCTATGGGTTATAAAAAATTTTATGCTGCCATCTCGTGTTTATCGCATTTATAGAAGAACTACGAAATTCTTATCAATAGTATTGATTCAATACTATACAACTACTTTGACGAATGATCTATTTGTGGAAGTGATTTAAATGTTAACCTTCGTAATAATTGATAATTAAGGACATTTGTTTGGTTGATTGTTTGTAAGTCAATAAAAGAAATAGATCGATATCTTGCCTGCTATATCGGCATCATATATGGATTTCACACGAAGGTTTTGTAGCATAAATAGTGCTATAGTTGCTTAGTTACGTAAAAAAGCTTTTTTAATGCTTAGAAAACCTTCGCGTGCCGAGCAACTATGATCGGCATTGTAAGATTTATAAATGGCGTTATTCTTTTATACAGAAAAGAAAAGAAATAATTATCTTTCTTGATTATTAAATAATTATTTGTGATTTATAATTTGTTCAAATCACACAAGTTAATTAGAGAAGATTAATTGTAGATGGGTTGAATCCAACCCAACCCGATAGTTCATATTTGTTTATTTAATGTAATTATTTGCAAATAATTATAACAATGAATTTAAATAATTCAAAAGTTTTTGAAGTATAACAACTATTGGATATTATATACTTTGTTCTCGGATTGTTGTAAAATGCACGCGAAAAACATTTAGTTCATAAAGTTTAAAAAGTACAGTTAAACCAAATGCTCGCGTTAAGCGATATTAACAATACTTTTTATCGTTTAGGTTAGATTAGTTTAGGTTGTTAGGTTATTAGCTTAGGTTTGGGTTGGGTTGGGTTGGGTTGGGTTGGGTTATATTAGGGTTAGATTAGATTTTTACTGTTTTTGATATTCAAAATCTTTGCGTTTAATTTATGCTTTTTGTATATGTTTTTTAATGTATGAAATTATAATTTTCATTGTTACTGTTTTAAGCTCTAAGAAGTATATTTTACTCTCACGTGTCTTTTAACAATCCGAGAACAAAGTATAGTATCCACCATCTATTAGTTTGTCTATAATTATAAATTAAGTAGTGAATTAAAAAATTTGCAAAAAGTTTTCATAATTGTTTGTAAAAATACTTGCAATATTTGAGAAATTTGAGGTTTGAACTAAAAACTTAAAATAACGCTTACCTGACATTTCGAATATACTTTTACTTGTCTTTTTCATATTATATTGTTTGAGAGAAATAAAAATAAATGTACTAGCAATAATTAAATGTTAAATAAATAATTATATATTATTGCAATCAAAATTTAAAAATTAATAGAGTTGTAAAAAGAAGAAAACACAAAATCAATTTAAACAAGAATGAACATTAGTAATGCGCTCACTTTGATTTTAAATTTATTGTTTTCTTACATTACGGATTTTTATGTTTAAACAAACAAAACTTTAAATTATTTAATGTTTCGATAACATTTTTTAATTGTTCTTTAAAACATTGTTATAAACAGTACTTGAGTGAGTGTTAAGAATGTTATTATTCATTCTTAATTTAGCTATAGACGAGGTAACATCAAAATTGTGCTTATACACGTAGATACAATTAGGTGCGTTTCATAACATGTATTAGTATAAATAGCAGAACGTGTGAAACCAAAATTTACTCAACTTTGCTCCGATATAACACACTTTAAACCCGATTTTGTGTAAGTTTTGACCAATTTTTCCCCATTTTTAATCAATTTAAGCCATGTTTTGCAAATATTATTGTTATTTATGACACCATATTGACCCAATTTATGCCCTATTTTGACATTTTAAAACATATATTTGACACAATTTTGATTAAGTTTTGACCCGATTTTGACACAATTTTGTTAATTTTTGCCTGATTTTTGTGATCTTAAAAAAGTCTACGAACAGACACTCACGAATCTCAAATCCAATAGCTGACTTTTTCAAAGTGAGCCAAAAACGATAGTTTAGATTTTTTAAAAATTTTGCCTAATTACTACCTATATAATAATGTATAAATGAGTAGAGTATCAAACATGGATAGCATATGTGTGACCACTAATTTAGTTACCAAAAGATTTCATAACACGGATTTTCGTAAAAATTTTAAGATAAGTAGACATCTAACTGGTCTACAAGATATATAAAAATCAGACATTGACTGGATATATGTGACCACTAAATCGGCCTTCAAAAAAGTCTGTTATAAGGATTTTCTTAAAATTTTTAAGACAAGTAGACATCTAACTGGTCTACAACAAATATAAAGTTCAAGCATGGAAAGGATATGCGTGACCACTATTTTGGTCACCAATAAAATTCCGTAATACCGATTTTTGTAAATTTATCTACAATCGAACACATATAACCGGTCTACAATAAAAATGAAATTCAGACATGGACAAAATATGCGTGACCATTAAATCGGTCACCAAAAAACTTCCGTAAAACCGATTTTTGTAATATTTTCTACACACGAACACAAAACCGTTCTACAACATCTATGAAATTCAGGCATGGACAGGATATGCGTGACCACTGAATCGGTCACTAAACAATGTTAAAGGATATCTGTCACCAAAAAAACTTACCAGTTTAGATTTTTCTATATTTTTTAAATTATCATCTAAATAAATTAACAAATTTTTTAATTTTACACTATTTATTAATTAAATTAAAACTCATAGATTAGAATTCGAATGTTAGCACTTTGTGATATGAAAAGTATGATTCGTATGGATGAATACCGAGTTGTAGATTTCGAGAAAAAAACTAAGTCAACTGTTGTGTTCGCATTTGTTGTTACTTCTGTTTCCATTAGGTCAAAGTTCCTATTCTTTAAGTATTTTACTATTTTCATTCCATTCTTTGATTTAACATTAATATAGAAGTCGCCAATTAATAGAACTTAATCGCATTTTTTCCAATCACGTTTTAATATCAATAATTAGTTGGTCTGTGCTATTAATGGATGAACAATATGTTATTAATTTTGCCACATCATAAACCATTATAGCTAAACATTGATAGTGAACCTTGTTATCAACTCTTGTAATTGAATAAGACGTCTAATTTTTTTTTAGAAAAAATAGCGCACCCATTAGCGTGTTTAACTGTTGTCGAGATTGTTTTTTGAAGTTATCTGAACCCTTGAAAAATTAATTGCCGATTTCTTCATGTTTCGACCAATAATAAATAGTCTGCGGCCATAAAATTGATGTCGTTTAAGATATCGAGATGATTTTTTACGAGTGTTTGAACGTTTTGATAAATAAACTTTATACTACCTACCGCACTATCAGATAGGAATCGCAACTTAAAGTTGATTGCAGCTGTGATTCGTAATCTCTCGATTTCGTTTACAACCAATATTACAATAGGAGTTTCTTTCGGCTGTATAAATAAACCATTGATTAAAAAGCCACTGAACTTACGAGCGGACTGAACGCGACGTATACTTCAGATCGAAGCATTCTAGAACTTAGACTAACAACTACATTATCATAATTTTGACCATGCAATAGAAAATGCTTCAGCTGCAACCAATGGAAACTGTGTGCGCCGAATTCGGACATTAAGATTAGGCATCAGGGAGATATGATGTGAAATCTTTTCAATTGGTGACCATGTTTAGAATATCCATTTCGTTGATTGTTTTTCTGACGCATGATTTCAGTTACTTCAAAGGAAGAAAATAGGTTCCATAACGTATTTTCGATCAAAGCGCCATATTTAGTTAAATCGATGAATTGGAAAACAAATCTATCTTTAACTGGACGCAACTGATGGAAGTCGTCGAAACAAATTACAGATTTACCTCCAAAAGGTTTCGTCGATTTCAAACGCGAGTCTATCTGCTCGAATACAGTAATGCTGACGATTGAAATTTAGTCGATAATCAAAACCTGTAAGTTGGCTAGTTAAGTATTGATTGTATTCCTCAAATCGTCGTTTAATTTTTTAAGTTCCACTTTGCATTGACTAACGGGTAATAAAAATGTCGAGTGCATTGTCATGCCACCAATATTGAAGCTAGGTTTGCCAGTGGAAGCGCACAATAAAACTTTGTTACTATATGGAAGGGTACCAGGCTTTGAATTGTAACATCAAAGAAGTCTCTGAAATATTGCATTTATCAAACAGGATTTTCCAACGCCTGCACCACCCAAAATTACGTTGTCCCAAGCTAACGCGTTTTTAATTGTCAATTGAATAAACGGAGTAATCGTTAGGAGTTTCGATAATTTCTTCATCTTGATTGATATCCAATTCAATATCACGAAATATTTCTTCAAATTTCTTTGTCAAACCATTCTTGAAAGTATATTTTACGGAAATTTGTTTAATTGTGATTAAATTTTCAATGTATTTTTTCTGGACGTCAGCATTTAAGATTTCAATTTTTTAGTCAAAACATGAAATAAAAAGTTGACATTGCTCTCTATAGAAATTATTTTAGCCGTTTTTACAGTTAAATCTACAATATCGTATAACTTTTGCTTTGGTTCTATTTTCCAAATAACCGGCACACTTTTTCAATAAAAAAATGTTGCCAAATGTTTTTCATCGGTTTCATCATTTATAATTGATTTTAATTTAGTTGATTTTCTTTTGCTCCTATTGTACAGGGCAGCAAAATCAACTTAACACAAATTTTTCAAGCAATACGCACGAAGAATGTAAGAGTCCTACGAATCAGTTTTTAATACCTGTGGCTTCACTTTCCATCGTTAATAATTCTCGTTCAGCTTTAACCATTCTGTTACGTTTATTAACTTCACCAGTGTTGATAGATACGTTTCATCGACTAGATCTTGACAATTCATTCGATAGTAAGTGATACATTGCTTCCTGTGCTGATATTTCTGACGCGCTCAAATAACGGTCACCAAATATTTGAAGTCGTTCGCAAATGTTATAATTATCAGCTTTCAACTCATCGATTGCTGCTTTCAGGAGTTTTGACATAACACGATCAGGTTTTAAAAATAATTTAAGATGTAATAAACGTAGCTATACTGGTCAAGAATAAACTGGATATCCATGTTAACGCAATGCAATCGTAGTATTTCCGGATTATAACGATTAACTCGTACATCCTTCAAACAACGTTTCAAAAACACTTTTGGATTTTTAGTATAGATTGTATGAGTAATAATTATTGTGCGTAATACAAGTAGAATTCTTTCAAATTGTAATCAAAACTGATTATAAGCTTTCCTTTATATAATACTGGTAGTGTTTTCATGAGATCTTTATGCATTTCATCGTACTTTTCAGTACGTTCTTCGTCTGTGTGCGGTTCCAAAAATAGCGTTGATGGTTAAGGATACTGTGGGATCGAAAACCTACACGTAACTATATCACCCTGAAACCGTTTGCAAGAAAACGAGTGTTGGTGTGTTTGAAGTCCCATTCGAAGTTTATAAATTGCTTCATTTTTTGTCGTTATATAAACATCAATGAATTGTACGCAATTGTCGATCGATGCTGTATCGTACTTTGAATAAACGGGCTATCCACGCAACCATAGCAACCAATGAACGTAGGGCTGTCTCGATGTTGGAACTCAGTAATAGGATGGTTACTCTACGGATCATTTGGATGTTGTAGCACACGAAAGAGATCACGAATACGTTTGTCGAAACAACGTCGTCAGGATCAGCACTAATTTAATCACGTCGAACACTGTAACTCAATATTTCTGCTTCGAATTCAGTTATGTCTTTATTGTGCACTGTTTACTTGAGTATAACTAAAAGTCATTTCCAGCGGGTTTCAGCTACAGAAATTGTGACAAACAATGTCGGAACACCAAGTTGTCAAATCATCGATAACACTTCTTTTTTAAGCGCTTCCCAGTAAACAGTTGATGATCTGTCAACACGCAAAAACTTGTAACCCTCGTCGATATTACAGAGGTTCTCCACAATTTGTTCATTTAAAACCAGTCCTGCTCTTACTTTACCGGATGATCTTGTTTTTCTTAAATGTTACGAAATAAATTTGCTGAATGATCATTTCGTATTGACGTTTTTTGAACATAAATAATATTTTGGGAA
Source organism: Phthiracarus laevigatus (assembly GCA_034700185.1). Lineage (NCBI taxonomy): Eukaryota > Metazoa > Arthropoda > Arachnida > Sarcoptiformes > Phthiracaridae > Phthiracarus > Phthiracarus laevigatus. The sequence continues at coordinate 7,465 of JAQIXJ010001329.1, forward strand.
TCACATAACCGTCGATTTTTATGCCTTAAATCCCATTGCAAATTTTCGTATACGAGATATCAGGTGATTGATGACAAGCATGGCCACAGTAAATGCTAGTGAACGACAGCTCTACAGCATTTTTATAACGCATTATTGATACTGGGAACCTTCCATCACCTTGTGCGAAAGCGCCTGCTTTATCATCTTGCCATAATGTTTAGTTCGATGTTTACTGGCTCTTGCACCTCATTCCATTCGTTATCGTCAGTTTCCATTATGTCACTATTATTTGATTTTAAAATGTCTTTATCCTCTTCGAGTTCGTTATTATGATCATTAATCCATGCGTTCGATATGGTTACGTTTTCTTCAATTTAAAAAGGTGTGATAACCAAATATTTTATTACGTTGAAGATAACTGACGGTTGTGCTGTTTCGAACATTAAATGTGACTTTTGCTGCATCATTCATTTTAATACGATTTGAATTATGAGTGTAAGTATCGTCAAAAGCACTAGAAAGAACACTCATAGAAGTATCGACTGAAATTAGTACGTAAACGACATTTCCTCTTGAACCATTCTGTTTATCGCGACCAAGTGATCGATTTTGCATGATTGAAATACGTGGACATACCATACGCTCTTCCAAAGTAGTCATCCCTTGAAGTTGTTTTGGAATCTGTTCGAGTTTATTTCCATTAGTGTGACTAAGAATAGAACATTTGTTTGAAATGATGTTCCTATAACAGGTATGACAAAAACTAAATGTGTTTGTTGTGTGGGTAGAGCACACATTTTTAATGATATCATGTGAAACATTGAGTTTTTTGAGCGACTCAATCTTTGTTGGCTTTATTGATGTGTCAAACTAAATGTCATAATACTAATTACATACACCTGTTGTTCCTTTTTTGATGATATTTCTATAATGTTCCACAAGTTCTGTTGAAGTTATTGATAACAGCTTAAGTTTATGCGCCAACGTATTTCGCTGTTTTTCTTGTTTGTGCCACTCTTCATCCATCCGTTTATTTTTTTCGTGTTACGATCCTTTTCCTTTTCTAACTCGCGCCACTCTTCATCCATTCGTTTGTGTTCCATATGTTCTCGATGTTTTTCATTCTCCTTCTCGCGCTTTTCATCATCTGCTCTTTTCTTCTCTATCCATTTACGCTTTCTTTCCCTCTTTTTATTTTCTTACGAATCCATATTGTTAATTAAATTTTGTTAATCTGTATAAAATGAAATATTTATTAATACTCTCTTAATAAGTTGATGTTCACTCTCTGAGGTCTGAATCACTACTGAGCCAGAATTCAATAAATATTACTACTGAGCCAGAATTCAATAAACATTCTCTCAATAACTATTGCAACAATATATACACGAATGTATTAAAACATTTCTCAAAAATTTACAACTATACTTATCAAATTTATTACTTACATAAAACAATTAAAATATTAAATAAAAATTTTTTTAATACATTGTTGCAACGGACTTACCTTACAAAAAGTTGATGTTCACTCTCTAAAGTCTGAATCACTACTGAGCCAGAATTCATTAAACATTCTCTCAAGTACTATTGCAACAATATATATAAGAATGTATTAAAACATTTCTCAAAAATTTACAACTATACTTATCAAATTTATTACTTACATAAAACAATTTAAACGATGTAAGTTTCTCCGTCAAAGTTTTTGACTGATAATGAGCATCATTGTCGCGCAAGAAATGTACATTAACAATAAAAAATAGACATGCTTAACGGGTTTATTCCAAAATAAACTATATAAAACGTTTTACTGGCTTTAACAGTAGTAAACTGAATATTGGTGATTGATGTGAACAAATTAAAGAAACAAAAATGTATTTTATTCCCGCGAAGCGGGTTTTAACACTAGTAATTTAAAATTAATGCAATCAAAATTTTGAAATTAATTGTACTGTTAAGACAAGGAAACAAAACCAATTAAAATAAATCTCGAGTTTTTTGTATTGGGAAATCAATATTAAATAGATTTTAATAACTTTATAGTTAGAAATAAATGAATTAAAATTATTGATAACTAATTAAACTTAAATTCTAAAAAGGATGATAAAAATTCAGATTATATTAAACATTTTTATCAATTCGGAGAAATAACTAATGAGTTAAATTTATTTTATTCAGAAATCAATTTAATGATATCTAATTTGCAAGATTATTCGCACAGGAAATTTTTTTAATTTAAATGGAAATATAATTACAAAATTCAAGAATCAATATTTTTTCTACTGTATAGTATTCATTAGTTGTCAAAAATGTCACGATAAAATAGTAAAAATATGGAACAAAAATAAAACAAAAATAATTAAAACCTATAAAAGATTGAATATAATCTTCAAAATAATCATTTGATTTATTGTGCGTACGAAGAATATTATGAATTATTTGTGGAGACAGTCGTTTTTATAGATTTAATAGTTTATGATTGCAGCGAAGACTAATCCTCGATCAAAATGAAAGAACTAAAAGAAATTTTTTCAGTCAGCAGAAATTATATATTAAATAAATACAATCAGACTTTGTATTCTGAAAATAATTACAAAACAAGAACTCGTATAATGAAATTATTCATTGAGAACTCGCACTTTCTTGGATCAAATTCATTATCAGATTATGCAAACGGTATACAATCGCAAAAAGAAAAGCGTTTTGCAAAGATCTTGATATTTAGCCATTTGTTGGTTTTTTTGCGATTTATTTTAGCTATAATTTTCGATAATTCTACTATTAGTATATTTCTTGGTGACATTACTATTTGTTTGGGAAGTCATATTTTAATTAAATATGCGTTTATTGGCTCTAATGGTTTAACTGTTATTATATCCATAATATTTTTCTTGAAGGCAAATACAATTAAAAATCATCCTTTAATTGGTGAAACATACGGCAACATTGAGCAACAAATTGAGTTGTTTACCGAAAATAATGTTAGACTTTTGAAATCATTGTCATTACATGCGGTCGGAGCTATATCTTTCTCTTTTTCTTTTGTAATATTACTCTTTACATTTTGTTATCTATATGTAATAATAACTACATCTACACAATTGGATCTTAATTTTTCTGTAATATTTTTTATTTTCTGGTTTATTAATGATTTTATTAGTTTCTATTATATTATAAGAATCACGTTTTCACTATATATATTGTTATGTGGAGCCGCATTAATAATAAAATTTAAATTCCAACATATAAGAGACAGAATTAGTTTATTTTTGGATTCGAATAAGTTGACAGCTGACCGATTGTTTAGTAAGTACATATTAATTATTTGTAAAAATAAAAAATTAAAATGTCTTTTTAGTTTGAACTATTTTAAGTCACAGATGAAATTAAGTTTGCTTTTATTATTTTTAATGTTTACAGATAAGTTAAATTCTCAATCAATTTTAATATTAATAAAAGCAAAGTCTCAGACAGTCTGAAACAAACAGAGTCGAGGATTGTTTGCTTAAATTTTAAATAAAGCGCGTAAAGAAATAGGGAAAGATCATCAAGAGAGAAGAGGAGAGACTTATAATTATATTTAATATTCTTATTGTTTAATTTTTAGTAAACAATAACCATGATTTGCTGGATATTTACAATGAATTTATCAATTGTCATACATTTATGATTGGAATTAATAGCGTTATGAAAACTATTATTTTAAGTTGTTATTTAGTATTACCGATATCTATAGGTTTCGAATCAAATACTTATTTAGTAAATAACAGCCATTTTATAATAATGGTATACATGGCAATACAAACACTTTCAGGAATTATGGCAGTCTATATGATTGGTTTGCTACTATTTACAATGGCGGACGTAATTCGCTCAATACATCCATTACTCAATTCGGTAATAGCACGTAATCAGAGAAACGTATCGATTATAGTGAAACTAAAATTATGTAAATTAATCGAGTTATTGGCAAAGAAAAAGATTGGGATCACGTGCGGCAGTTTATTCACGGTAACTCATTTGTTTATACTTACGTTAGTGGCCAATATATTTGTCGCCTATATTATGATTTCGGATTTTTTGAAAAACTATTAGAGATAAACCATATCATTTTTCTATTAATGATATGCCTATCATTCTTGTAATCTCTGAGCTATGATATAATCGAATTGTTAATACAAATTAGAGAATTCGGTGGTTACTCAACATATATGTAATTAATTTACAATTCATTAGAAGTCTAAATTATCGCAATAAATTTTACTATGGTTTTTTGTAGGATTCCATTAAATCACTTTAACTTTTATGCATATCGATAATCAATAGCATTAATTAAAAATTGTAGCGTTAATTTTATGCTTCATCATCTCTCTTTTAATGCAAATAAATCGATGATTGGTCCTAGAGATGCACATATTATTGATGTTAAAATTTAATTAAATGGTTAAAATTTTGATGTGAGTTAAAGTTAAAGTTAAGAAACTTCTTGACTTAACGGGTTAAGAAAAAATTGCGTGTTAATCGGTTAACTCGAAATATCATATATTTTATTGAATTTTGCTTTTAAATTATTATTCCCAATAAAAATATATATCGTGTAAACTAATTGTGTTAGTGTTAAACTAAATGTAACCTCATAAATGAGTAAAATATGTATACAATTATTTATTTTCACATTTTAGTTCAACATAACTGATTCAGATTGTTATGCTCAACTATAAACATCATAAATCATTTCTATAAAATTATTTGATAATTAAAAACAAGTGGTTATATACTTTTGTATAATGAATGTGATTCAGAATTTAGTTTTTTAAATGAAAAATCCTGTTAAAAATATCATATTTGTTTGAGTTAATTTATTGAGTTAACACGAGTTAAAAGTTTTCTTAAAGAGTTAAAGTTAAAGTTAAGAAAGTTGTTAACTGGTCAAAGTTAAGGTTAAAAAAATTTCATGAGTTGACATTTATATTCAATCATTTCATTTAACACTCGATAAGTAAAACTATGATTTAAAAATTTATACTTACTTAAACGATAAGAAATATAAACATAGCTAATAAAACATTTTAAAGCTCTAAATCTAACAATATTTCATCCATTAATTTTTTGAAGTTTACTAGTAAAAGTGTACCCGAATGTCTTGTTCGGGTAGGATACCCGTCAATTTTGTCGTGTCGCACGGTTTAAATTTCAAACACGATGGGTTCGGGTCAGTAACCAAAATTGCTATCGATTTAGTTGTCTAGTTTACATGTCTAAAACAGAAAGATTTAATCAAATGTTTTTGGAACATTTCTTTATAAACATATTATTTTAAAATCTTACTTTGTAATTAAATCTAACAATACTTTTATTTATTTTAATTGAGTAGAATATTCATTATTTAACGTATTATTTGTGATTTAGTTAAATTATCTAATTATCTAAATAAAATACTGGCATTTATTTATATTATTTCCCATTAAGCTGTATTCTCTATTTTTCTCAATATTTTTTACTAGTGGTCTCTAATTATTGAAATTATTTTAAATAAAATTTGTTATAATAACTACGATTTTGATTAAATATGCATTATAATCTCATCAAACTAATTATAATTCTCGGACATTCCACAAAATCCTAATTTTATACCTGATATTGAATAATCAAGTAAATCTAATAAACTCATTGTTATAAAAACGATTTTATATGTCACTCGTATTTAATTGTATCTAGTTTATAGTAAAAATCTTTAACAATATTAGGCAAAAGTAATAAACACAATTAAAATCCACAAAAATTTTATTTAATTTATTAATAAATTTGGGGTTTCAAAAAAATAGTAAATTTTATTAAAAACTTGATATTTTGGGTTCCATACGTTTCATTTATTAATAATATCGACGGTATGATTAAATAATTCACATTAGCATAAAAATTATTAAATGGAATCAAAAAGTGAGTCTTGAGTATATCAAATAAAAAGTGTTAACAACAAGTTTCAATATATCATAAAAATATAATAATCCATAAGATTATAATATTTAATCAATAGTGATCTCGAGTGGGTTTCGAGAGTCAGACTCGTCACTAATATCGTCACTAGAATTGTCTTTAAAATCAATAGGCTCCATTGTTACTGTAATACTTAAGAATCGCCGCGGAATTATTCGATGACTTGGAATGTCGGGAGTATATGGGCCAAAAGTAGGCGAAGCTCTAAGTATTCCCATAAAATTCAGCAGATTTGAAACGGCTAATTGTGCCATAATATTGTTGCGCAGCGACAGATTTATTGAATTAAAAAAAGTGGTCCAAATAATTCGTTGGGTAATGAACTCCACCAAATGGATACCCGTGTCTCCATACTCGGCGATCACATTCTTGTAGTCTTGGTTGCAACTCGCGCACCGAATATTTTGTTGGCGAACGCAAATCTTCTGAAGACACTCGATATGATAAACGTGTTCGCATGGTTGATAGAGTTGCGGCTCATTACTGCCGCATTTCGCGCATTTTAATTCGTCTTTCTCTTCGCTTCCTTCTATATTACCCATTGATTTTTTACTGGCGCTATATTTCGGAATTAAGAATAAAAAAGGTTATTTGGTAAATGATTCGAACAAATATTACAAATTGATTTGCGAACTTTAATTACGCTTTTGTATAATAAAGAGTATATCACTTGATTTAAAACGACTTTGGACGTTACGCTTTTATATAAACTTTAATAATGAGGGAAATGATTTTTGAATGAGAATATAATATTAAAATAAATCAGTGAAATCTTTACCAGCTAACAGTTTATATGAGCTTAGAAAAAGTCATGAGATTGAAGTATTTGTATTACTTTGAGTTGTGATTAAATAGCATTAAAATGCTATGAGTGTGAATATACTTTTTTAATCATTTAAACTTTTTTGCTAATAGTTTAGTTTATTAATATTTATTTACAAAGGTACAAAGGTTATCTGTATAATCTGTATCTATATAATTAATTAGACGATCTCTCTCTCTCTCTCTCTCTCTCTCTCGCAAAGAGGGTGCATAACTAGTAATATACTAAAAGAAAGATCTCCCTCTCTCACTCTCTGTCACGTTCTTCTACAATATTGAAAACAGTTAATTTTACGTACGTTATCTAACAATATATAAAACCTTTTAACCGTTATAGAACATTGGTGAATTACTCGATAAAATATAAGTGTGATAATCAACAATTAAACAATTTTTAAAAAGTATATTAATGATTTTAAACGGTAGCATATGATAGCATTAAACAGATTGATTATTGATGTGAGGGAATTAAAGAATTAGAAATGATTTTATTCCCGCGAAGCGGGTTTCTTAAGCTAGTGTTTCTTAAACATTTCGGATTCAATACTTATTGTATTTACAAGCCACCCCTTTAATGTATAATAGTGACGACAAAAAAAATTAAATGAAAAAAACTATTGTTGTAATTGTGTGTAGTATTCATTAAAATGATTTATATGTTGATTTGGATTGTTTTGTTAAAATAAAAATTTACCCGTTGCATATTGTTTTTTTACGCGTATATCTTGCGCCTTAAACAATGTTTTTTACGACGTAGAAAAAGTTTTTAGACAATTCATATCAACAATTAAATTATTTTTAAGCTTTTGACACAAAATTACAACTATAATTTCTTTCTTTTAAATTATTTTATGTCCTCCTTAAAAAATTCATTGTTGCCGACAGAGAGACAGACACATACATAGAGAAACGAAAAAGTATTTCTTGTATTATTAATTTAAAGCAAGAAATTATAGTTAAGAGTTTTACAAATTATTAAAGTAAAAATTTTTTGTTAAACAATTATTTTTAATATGTTTACATCCATATTAGTGTTGCACGAAATGAAAGTTTTTACGCATCTGAGTTCGCATTGTTTATTCTGAATTCACAACGAATTGAATACGCTGCTGCAAAAAGATTTTTGTTTTTTTTCATTAAGCACTATCAATGCTACGAAATAACTTTCATTCCGTGCAAAAGAGTTCAATGATCCATAGATGACATTTATGAAAAGAGTTAAGGGTTAAAGTGAATAGGAATAGGCTATAATTATTGTAACTAACGGGTTTAAAATTTATTCAATATATTTTTCAAACCCAGGGTGTCACAGACTTTGAAGGTCTGGAGGGGGTCTCATTTTGGATATTTTCAAAATTTATGTGGGGGTCAAGCTCATCGGATTTAAGCGATAATTTTTGGATTTTTCGGCAAAAAATTGCCATTTAATGACCAGATTTTCATAGAGGGGTATACCAGCTTCCTCTTGAACATCCTGAACAAAACAAATTGTTAATGAGAAACTATTTTTTATAAAAACAAATATATTGATTACCAAAATATAAATCACTAAAATTTTTTAGACATTTCGTGTTTATTCTAGAAATTTTCATTTACAAAATTTTGAACACTATGAAAATAATATCATGGGAAACTGACCTTGTGATTAATTAGAAATTCATTTTAAATAATTTACAAACCCTTTTAAAAGGTAAGCTTTTAATTTTGTTTGTTCAGAATAATCAACGTAAGAACTTATTTTCATTTGTGTTATTAGCGATTTTTATAAGCGAATATATATATTTATTTAGCTAGAATAAAATAAAATAAATCGTAAGTGTTAATTTTTTACGATTTATCAAATAACAATTTAAAAGAACATAGATCAACTAGATTTTGTAGCTCACTTTTTCCCACGTTTAAGTTTAACTATTACGAATAAAATTTACTGTTATTTACTGTTTTCATCTTATTTTTATATTGTTGAGACCTATTGAATGCCATAAGTTCAAACTTAGTCACATAAGCAAATATATTTTTAATAAAACGAATAACTAAAACATTACATATACAAGTATAATGCAATAAAGAGCAATTATTCAAGTTTCAAGTGTTTCAAAATTATGCGAATTTTATATTGCGTTCATTCTGGGCTAATAATACTTTCCATAAATAAATAACAAAATAAATTTACAAATTAAATGTAGAAGTTGTAAAAACGTCATATATTTACGCAACATTCTTTTATTAGAGAGGCCTAAAGAAAGTAAAAATAATTGACAATAAAGTTATAAACTTTTGTGTAGGAAATTTGCGCAAAAATAACTTATAGCTAGAATCTATAATAATAAAATTAAGAATGGAACCAACGGTTTTTAATCCGTCAGCGCTATTACCAAATAATATTCAAATAAAATCAGCTGGAAATCATTTCTATAAAATAGGATTATCTTTTAAACCATATGCATTATCGTCACGCAGTAATTACGCACGAAGTATGTTATTCCACCCATTGTTAGGTTTTATATGTATTTCTTTGCTAATAATTAAATCATTAGTTTCAATAAACATTAGCGATAATCAGTTCTCATTCTTTTTAATAATCGCTGATTTTACGCACTTTTTTAATATAAAAGTCTACTTAAACTTGATTTTATTCCTAACGTATGCTTTTGGTTTAACTTCTAAAATACAATTTTATTACATCCATCGCAATCGAATCCCCGAAACGTATTTGAAACCATTTTTAATGATCTCGGGTTTGGTTTCGCCACGAAGTATTGGTCTTAGTGTCTACAGAGATGTTTATATGTTCGTACACAAAGCAAAACAAATTATATTCCTAACTGAAATGGTTCAAACGTTCGTTCAAGCTGTAGTTATTGTATTGTTGCCATTTTGCATATTTGCCTACAATTGTACATTTAACGACGTACTTATAACAATTCCTGCATACCTTGTATTTATTCTTGGATCAATTCATTCGACAAGCATTCAAATATGGCAAGGCGTTTATTTTTACTTACTGTGCTATTACTTGCGATTGAAACTTCGGATTATAATTAACGATATAAAACAATCAATTAAGTCTAAATCGAGAAGGATTTATCTGAATGTAAGCGAAATTATAGAAAAATCGCATTTTCTTTATAAAGAAATTAGCGAATATAACCGTACACTTTGGTCAACATATTTATTCGTGTTTTACATATTGAATACACCAGTCATTTGCTTATTACTGTTTATGATAATATTCGGAAATTTTATATTGTTTTTCAAGATGATTTTGATCCAAGGTTTTATCATTACAGCATTACTACTATTATATATCTATAATATCGCATCAATTGTGTCATACGATGCGTTTAAAGCATACAAATTATTGAACTATTTAATCGTATATAAGGATAAAATGTTTTATACCGTTGAAAAATTAAAGGTAACTATTATGTGAAATAGACTAGTAAATCGATAGCATATTCGGAACCCGACCCGACCCGTATCCGACAGGTTTGAACCCGACCCTTGCCCGAGACTGATGAATCCGAACCAACCCGACCCGTTTATCCATCTTAAGCAAATTTTAATATTTTTTTGCAAAAAACATTCCACATAAAATATATATTTTATTAGTTTTACAACTAATATTTGTTATTTAGTATAAATAAAGTTCTATTTTTAAAAATTGCAAAATATTTCCTAAATTTTTGATCATATCTTTGTATTTTTTATGAAAGTCGGGATTTGTAATAAAAATTTTAAAACCTGACCCGAACCCGACATTTGGGTACCCGTTTACTAGTCTTAAGTGAAATTAATGATTTAATTTACATACATATAGTTATTACTGCTTATACAAAGAATTAGCAAAAGAAAAATCGGATTTAATTGTGGGAAATGGTTCGTAATTAATTACTCTCAATTTTTTGAAGTAAATACTTATTTAAAATATTGATATTTGCGAAAAATATGAATAAAAAATGCCAAATTGTTGTTGTTAAATGAAAATTTATAAAATATTTTTTCCAAAATAGATAATAGCGCTAATGGTGGCGATTATGTTAAAACTGTGTAAAATGTGGATAATACAGAGTCGGGGTTAATTTATAGGATAAAAGTTAAATATGACTTGTTTTAACATTATTTTCAATTTTTATTATCAACCGATACATTGATAATTTATTAGACACTTTGGGAATGTATTTTATTTAATTTAAAATATTTTGGTCTAATTTTGTTTTTTCATCCAATAAAGTGCGTTATTAGGTTCGAGAGTTAAGTCTGCAGATACAAGAGTAGTGTTTGTTTAAAAATTATGGATAGCGGATAAACAAATGAGTTTATTTTTTATTATAATAGTAGACGATTTGCATAGTCTTTTTAAAAAATTTAGTTGAAGATACTTTTTGAAGCAAAAGTAGATTTTGATGTATTTTGATAAATAATTGAATGCAAACTGAATCTGAGTTTAAAATGATTATTGTGTACATTTAAATTAGATCTAAGTACTTTTTTAACCCAAAATTTCAAATCGAAAACAATTTAGTTGAAATAATTATGTTTGCTTAATGATCAACACTTCAGTTTTAATACGCTAAAACTATCAAATACAGTTGGTACTAAAATTTTAATTATGACTTCTGCATAATTATATACTATGATTTAATTTTGCAACAGAACTTAATTTTGTATTATTAACTGACATTACAGTGTTTACACATTTTCAGGTTTAATTAAATGTAATTACAATGAATATAAATTAGACAATTAACATAACTATGCTTAATAATTATTTAAAAAAATCTAATTCATATGAAAATCAATATTACATTTACAAAATATTTCTCAATATACATTTGTCAATCATTTAGTGTTTACTATAGACTAGGAATATAATATTTTAATTAATACGAAAATAACAAGGAGATAAAAATAAATTTATGAATAATGGATAGTACTTTTCTAAGAACTTTTCCTTATTCACGCAATTTAACTTTAAACTTCTATATATCTTGTAACATAATTTTTGTTGTTGAGTTTATTATTATTTATTCAATGTAATCGTCCAAATTCAGAGCATGTTTCTTGTTAATAATTATTTTTTGTTTTATATAATTATAAAATACATATCATAATTCATACATATAAGCGTAATAAATATTAGAGTAAAACCATAGCAACAATAAACTTTGTAATTATGAACAATTATATACGTCTAATGTTATTGTTTTTTATTAGATAATAAGGGAGCACTCCTAAGTGTATTTCGCCGAATTTTTTGAAACCACTTTTAATTGTTAGAGAACATCGAAAAATAAATTATACAAAAATAATTTCGCCGACCCGTGAAATAGAGTTTAGTAATTGAGTTCATTTTCCAAACAGAAAATAGAACTTTAGTTTATATAATAACGAATATATTGAATATGTTATCACACGACTTGACGAATGCGCAAATTTAAATATAAGCGCACCATTTTATCCTATAATTTAAAAGTATGAAGCAACGTTCAACAAAATAGAAATTTTAAAACTAATTTACAAAAATAATGATTTCATCACAAAACTAACCACGGAATCAAATCAATTTTTCATTTTCGATCGAAACTCCATTATCTTAAAAGAAATAAATGTCCCTAATAATAATGAAATTATTGATATTGTGGGTAATAATGTTTTTGAAAGTTCTGGCGACATTTATACATTGAGAATGTCAAAGAGAAATATAATTACTCTGATAGACAGAATAAATCACAGACTAGTTGTTATGAACAGAGGCGAAAAAATTTCATTCTTAAAGGTATGCGTCGGTGACAGTCACACCATTATGCTAACAAATTATGGAGTCGTATGCGTATTGGGAGTTAAATATTATGGGCAATTACCTAGTGGTTGCGATCGCAACAAACCTCCAAATATCACTTAATTGAAGATAAACTATAGCTAACGACAATTATGATTTAAGCTTATACAAAATCACTGCAATTAAAAGAATAGAATGCGATATATCATGTGGTAATTATCATTTGATGGCTCAAACAATAGATGACAGAGTTTATAATTGGGGTAAGAATAGTTACGGTCAGTTAGGTTTTGCCCATATAAAGACACAGTTATCCCAACTTTAATTTAGCAATGAAGCATTTGATAAGAAAACAGTGATCAAAATTTTTTGCAATGAAAATAATAGTTTCTTCCTTACATATGACGGAAATATAAATTCTTGTGGTTCGATTAGTAAGTCGTGTTTTTTAGCTCACTTTTTTTAAAAAAGGCGAGCTTATGGATTTGACCATGTCTGTCTGTCCGTCCGTCCGTCTGTCTGTCTGTTCTCAGTTTTATATCAGTAAAGGGTGTTCACCGATTTCTTATATAAATAAAGTAATTTTTCCTTTCTTGGGTTAGAAACTAATTAACTTGAAGTTTAAGTATGAAAAATATAATATGACTTATTAACTTAAGAAAAGTGAGCTCTCTATGAATGTTCCGTTCTTGTTTTAAATTAATGATGAATCAAACAATTATGTCGACATATATGGTAACAACTGCAGCGATCTATTAGTTAATAAATAGACAAATGAAATTTTCTTGTGTACAGTTTCTACATAAATCATAAATTAAATAATTGATCGAATTATTATTCAATGAATGCGCTATTCAGATGTGACTTTACTGTAATTGCTTTTTGGTGCACTGGAATGAATAACGTTATATATGAATAATATATATTATATATGAATAATATATAACGTTTTATATAAACCGCAAAGAATCGGCGATACGTTAACTGAAAGTTTATTCAAACTATTAATCAATACAAATGCTAAACCAAAACCTTGTGATTGAGCCCATAAATAATTGCTGTAATGAAGTTTATTCATCTATTATTAATGTTATTAAAAGCGCATTTTATGGCAGTAAAATTATTTTTGGAAAACTCGTCAGAATACCGATTTTATGTAATGGAACCCGCAAAACAATTCGTCGATGTATTTATTAGCGCATGCAATGTCAAGAAGTTTGAATGTATGTTAGTTGCTTAAACGCTTGTAAACTGATTGCGATTGTATACATCATTTAAATTTGCATTTTAATAAAACTTATTTTTTAATCAAAATTCGAAACTAGCGTTAAACATAAATACCATTTGGAAGCCAGCTATCCTTTCTTTAGTAATATTATTACTTTACTTTATAAGTAATAAAATACGATAGCCGTAAGGTCACATGATTATGATGTCACACCATAATTATGCGCATTAAATCTTTTATACTGACATCACTGAACGCTATCTTTACATATAGCGT